>BOPN01000933.1:215000-230000 GCA_017312705.2 Penaeus japonicus
ATTTGTTTGTATTTGATGAGGTGAACATACACTTGAGAGGTTGGTGATAAATTCTGAAGATCATGGTTGAGTTGCAAGTTTTTATCATCGCCCACCAATTAATTATCAACCCTAACCTATTAGTTCTGAAAAGATTATCACCACCAGTCTGTCAGGTGTACATTTGCCTCAGTAAGAACGAAACTGAATATGGTAAATATTTAGAATTGTTCAGTGTTGTGGGTTTTGGACTGTTTGAAGTGCAAAGTTTCGATTTGGAAGTTGATGTATAGAAGTATTATTTAAGAAAGAGAAGAAGAGTTTTAAGATCGCCTATACAATATTATGATGTAACCTTGGTAATCCTGGTGTCAAGTTCTGTATATTTTGCAGAGTAATTCCTAGCTTGGTCTTCATTTTGAACTCGAGTGGTACTAAAATTTATCAGATATAAGTATAGAAAGCTCTTAGTGGAAAAATGTTTATATATGATATTACAATTTTCAGTGGAGAGGTTGCAATAGAGTAACACAACCTAGTATACAATAGCAAAGTTATCCAAGGCTTTGTGTGATGTTTGTTGAGAAATGTCATTGTCATATTCCTACCTTTGCAGTAAAGGCAATTAACCCCTTAACCCCTTCACTACGAGCAGTAGAAGACGCTCCCAACGCCGCATCCGGGTTGCCGGCTCCCGCCAAATTTTAAATGTCGCTATTGAATATGACAAGTTTTAAGCCAAAACCTCAACATAATCATCATGTGTTATATATCAAAATATGCATAGTTAACCTTTTTCCCCATATGCATGTGACAGGTTATTTACATGGGTTGGGAGGGAGATGGAAAGAGTGACCTTGGTGGGAGGCCTCACTCAGATGACAAAGAAAACGGTTGAAGTAGTATGGTAAACTAATCATAATAAGTTTTATGTTTTTACATAATGTTCCATAAATAAGTAATAAAATGATTGCTAGCAGGGTGCATCGGTACCTCCCCTGGTATAAGCCAATCCCACTCCTATGTAATAATAATGAAAGTCAAGTAATCCATTGTATCATATACGACCTCTATTCTGAAAGATCTCGCACAGTATCCAGAAGAAAGAAAACTCAATTCCACCAGAACTCAGCCATGACGCAGTATGCGCGTCCTCGGGTTTGTCACGAGCGCTGCGAGGACGCAGTATACGTGTCCTCATAGTGAAGGGGTTAATGACGGATGACATGATATCAGCTGGCAACACAATATCACATCATGGCTTTTTCTATAGCAGATGATCAGGTGCGTAGCGGCTGGCCACTGCCTCAGCGGATGAATAGCCCGCGGTGATAGGCCTGTGCATTTCGAAATACCCCAGCATAATGTTCGTGTGGAGACAAAACCACCCCGATGTTAACAGGTTGATAAGGAATTTAGAAATATGCATGGGATAAGATGTGAATCCTTAAAATTAATAAGACAACCAAACAAGTTGTGAGTTGTATTGCATTCATATAGCTAATGCATTTGTATTTGTTTGGTAAATGGAAGTCAGTGAATGGTAACAAGGGAGATCTGCAGAAATGGAATTATGTCATCTATTAGCTTGAAGTTATAGTTTTATTGTCAGGTAGAAAGATAGTGTGATATAGAAAAAGACATGTCTAATAATACACACAACACACTGACATGCACATATGCTTATGCACATGCACTCACATTCATGCTCATGCTCACACACTCAGAGGTACACAGGCGCCCAAGCATGTACACACTCATGCGCACACTAACTTGCACACTCATATACACTCATGCACATACTCACTAGCACTTACTCACAAACACACCATCACATGTGCAAATGCAAATATAAATAATGTGTCAGTCATAAGTAGTAGTCAGAATAGGAATACATTTTGACATGCAAACATACATTACAGAATGGTTAAGGAAAGGTAAATGTAATGGTCATGAATACATTCCAGGCTTCAAGCATATGCCTGTAGTTGTGTAAATGTTTCTCTTGTTTCATTAAAGGGTGTATCCTCACACTAAGAAATCCATAGTAAAATGGGTAGTGTAAGGCTAGTCCTGGTGCATAACTCTTGCAAATGCAGAAAATAAAGCACAGGTGGTCATGCGATGAGACTAAAAAAGAAATGAATATATTTGGTGAGAATGTTTTTTAGTATTTAATTTGCTGACTTAAAGTCAAGTAAGCTTGAGTATACTTAATCCATAAATTTTATGTATCCTAGAAGCTACACATCATGTGGGCTGCCCATTGGCCAAGGATCAAGCTTTTTAACATATTAGCATTTATTTGTTTTTGCATTCCAAGATTCTTTACATTAGGGTATCTTTCCTCTTATAAATTTTAATGACATACGGAAGGGAAGGTATTATCCTCGCTGGTTGAGAGTGTACTGCCTGCTTAGATGCAATGTATATTTGTTACTTAAAAGGTTTTATTCATAAGATTATAAGAAAATATATATTTGAAAATGATATTTAGTTTTGAAAGTAAGTCATATGCATAATTACATGCTTAAACATTTATTTCAAAGAAGTTGCTAGTCTTTACTTTCTTGTAAAGGAATGGAAAACTTGCTGAAGTTTATTTGATATATTCAGATATGAAATTAATGTATTTTCAAACTTTCATGGAAAGTTTTAAAACAAGGAAAATGTGTATATTTTTCCTTCAATAAAAAAAATGCTCTTTATGTGCATAATGCCAATGCAATGCAACATCTCTAAAAACTGGAAGAAAGATGTTAGGTAAGATTTTTTATTTGTATTTATATGTAGTTTTGGCATTGATATACATGAGTAAGCAAATAAATTTGCGTAACAGAGGTTTTTCTGGAGTCAAGGTATGAACCTGTCAAGCATTTATCATCGGTGGCAAAGATTTGTGCCTCTGTGATGCTTCTGTTTGAGGCAGATCAGAAGTGGGGCATACCAAGACAAAACTCCTTTCTAGTATGCGTGTGTGTGTGTTCGTGTGTTTAGAGAGGATTAGCTACAAGAACTATATCATTTTTCCCATTTATCATTAGTTGTTATCTTTGTTGTTACATCAAAATAGATATGTATTCAAGCTCTTTGTTTGTCATGATACAGTTCACTTCATGCTGTCTGAATGACCTTAGCTGTTGATGTGGTGGATAACTGAAGGTAACCTGACCATTTGCATACTTAGAATTTACTGTTTTTGAATTTAACCCATACGTGCCAGCGTAAGCAGGAGGGAGTAGGCGAAAATACATCCTGGGTTAAAAATGGAATCTTAGGTGCCAATCTGGATTGTGCCTTATATAAGTTTCTCTGTAACGTTTGGAAACTAGAGTAATCGGTTCCGAGTATCATCATAATGTTTAAGAGTTTATTTGCATTTCCTGGTTTCAGTATTAACCCCTAAAGGGTATGTGCACAGGACAGAAAAAAGGCTATTGAAAAATCTGAAATAAAGAAGTGGGAAGATAGGAGTTAAAACAGCTTTTGCTCTGTGTACCACATAGTGCCAGGGAGTGTGCCCATAGGACGAATATAAAACTCTAAGGAACTGTAAAGAACAAATGGGGAAAAAAGACAACAATGAAATGGCTTTTACTATCTATCCTCTGGGTAATGGTCATACTATTTATATCAGATATTTTGAGTTAATTCCAGTGTATGCATTAGTTATTTTCTTCTTTTGAATGTAATATTTTCCTGTGATTTTTTTTTAGCACATTCAGAAGGTTGTGATATGATATACACTGATGCCTAACCAATTATTCTTTTTAAACTTGTTTACACAGAAGTGCAATATTTACATGAACATTATCGTTAAAAGTCTAAAAATGTATTTTAACCCATTGGTCGCGGTATTAAATAAATATTTGTGCAGTAGGATGGCTGGTTTACATTGTCTGGCACGGTGCCATCCGCGTCTATGACCAACTCTGCCTTTGCAACAAATCATGCCATCCGCTGCTAATGGGTTCATGCAAGAAATATCATACTAGTTATCTTATCCATATCTATTTTGTGCCTTATTAGTGAGTATTGCTAGCCTGTATGGCCTGTAGCATTTCGGTGTATGTTTTTGTTTTTATTTCAGATGATTGAAGTGTGAGAAAAATAAGAAACACATGATTTTCATAGATGAATAACTTGCTCTTATTATTATTTTTTTTTTATGCTTCTTTTTTCAGTTTAACAGTCAAAGGTTTTACAGAGTTTCTAGAACAGTTACATTTATACATTTAACCCATTAACGACAGGGCTGTTTTGGCACCAAATGGTCGAAATGCCGGACTATTTTAAGCGTGTAAGCCTAACACCTCTGGCTATTCACCTGCACTGGCTGCGACCAATCGCTATATGCCCGATAAGCCAGTGCATCAGCCAGGAGGATAGCCATGGCAAAATATCTCGTCTCTGGTGGCTGACGCTGCCACCACTTGACGTGATATCTTGTCACCTGTCGTTAAGGGATTGAATTACTTAGTAAATGAAGCAGTGGACTAAGTATAGTTTGAAAGTATTTTTTGTTATATTCCCTATGATATTTAGTTAAAAGAAATTTGTTTCATCAAATAAAGTTCTTCACCTGTTGTGCTTGGTTATCGCAGTTCAGATGTTTTAAATCACATACAGTGTAGATTACAGACATGTTATTCATACCAAAGAAAAAAGAATGTTGAGTTTTATGAAATGTGTGAAGGTGAAATTATTTTTATTGCATGTCTCTTAATTGTGTATTTTTATAGTCTGGAATAAATATAAAGTATGATTTTTTTGTGTTTTTCTTTATCTTTAACAATTGCTGTTAGTCTAAAGAAGTGGAAATTGGGTATTAGTATGTTAAAATTAATTGGTATTTCTTCCCTTCCATTTTAATAATCCAATCAAAGGAAGTGAAAGCATAAAGACTATTCAAATATCCAAAAGTTCTGGAAATAAACAAATTTGATTTTTGGCACACATAGTTTTTCAATAAAGATTGGCTGCTAAATCACAACTAAATTTTCAGAAAAAGTTACATAATGTATTTTTTAAAAGTTCATCCTGACTGGGAAACTAGTAACAATCCTTTTTTAACATAAAAAAAGAAAATAAAAAAATGAAGATCAAATGATCTAAAAATCTATATAAAAGAGGGATGGCTACAAACAATGTTTAAATCAGAAACCTTTATTCACAATGACACATTTATCAATATTGCAAAAATATTACACCCTTGATCTACAATATTTACAATTCCGTGCCTTGGAAAAATGTGGCTTTTCTTTGCTAAATTTGATTATCCTCTATAAACTGGTAGACTAATTTTCTTGTATTAAACAACCACTTAACTTTCTGACAAAACAAATATTCCAAGCTGATACCATACTCAAAAGTTACCCAGTTAAATACAGCTCCAACAATCAATGAAATGCGTGGGTGATATTGCAGAAAATAACATTACGTCAGTAATGACAGCACCTATAAACTCATTCACACAATTCACATTCCTATAAATACAACACACAGACTAATATAACACCATCAATTTGTTCATTTATAGTATCTATGGAGGTAAATATAAGATCAGTTTTTTATTGTACAATAAAAAAAAACAATAAATAAATAAATAAAATGAATAATAATATAGCAAATATACAGTAAGCCATGCTCTTATTTTAATAACATCAGTTTTCTTCTAAAATTTTAATCTGACAAGATAGCATACACAAGTGACTTGATATAAACCCTAATAAAAAGATAATAATGACTAAGAGAATCAGCATCTAGTGCAAATCTTCAACATATCACATTGGCAAAACCACCATTAAAACCTTAATTTATTTGTAATACAGACAGCCTAATCAGTCCTGCATTATAAGCCACTCTTCATCAGAGGAAATGTCCAGGTGAAAGCACTTGCCATCTGCCTACAGTAGGAATTCTTTCTCAACTCCTGTCTTACACCAAATTTCTTTTTTAATGAATCAAGAATAATTGTGAGACAGCATATTCTCACCTTAAATGATTCAATACTATGAGTGATGCCGATGATATTATTTCCATTTCTGGAGTTCTACAAACAAGTGTTCAGATGCTTGAGCAAAGCACACAATACCACACACATCAATGAAAAATAATTAGATTTTCTTCCATAACATATAAAACAATATAAATCAATAATGATGATTCATTATAAAAATAAAAGAAAATTATAATACATAAAAATAATAAGAATAAAAAATATTAAGCAAAGTACAAGAAGAAGAAATTATAAAAAACAAAGGCAAAGTTAAAGTCAAAAGGAACAATATTGGCACATTACAGCTGAAATGAAATGCAAAATCACAATTTTGAAGACAACAGGTTAGTTCTCTCCCTCTACTATTACATTAAGACACCCAAAGGCAGAGCAACCATAGTTTCCATTCCAAAGATTCTGCATACAGCAACCAAGAAAAGAATAACCAATAAAATAACACCATAACTGTGCTTCGAAGAAGAAAGGTGCACAGTATCAGAATGCAAAGAAAATGGAAAACTAAGATTTAATGCTACACAACATTGCTTTCTCCGTATTTGCACTCTCCAGTATTAGTCACTCACTACAACAATTAAGGCAGTTCTAGCCCCTTCTACATTCTGAATTTGGAAATTGAATGCATCAAGAAAGTTAATTAAATTAAAATGTAGCAATTTAGGACACCAAGATACGTGTGAACAAAGGTTTGTATAATATTGAAAATATATTCCTGAAAGTCTTAGTAAAGCACAAAGTGATTATCATTCTATGTTCTATAATTACAGATCTTATTTTAATAGGAGAGGGGGTGGGGGAATCTAGTTAGTGTACAGCATTCTAGAAAACCTGAATAAGTTGTGCCCTGATCAACAATTAACATGAGCTCTTCAATGACTCCACACCCTTCGATGATGAACATGACAGACTTTCTTGCAACATGCGAACGCACACACAAACACACACACTACGAAGCGTACATCCGGTTGATGGCATCCTGGTATCTGGTCTGGATGCTCTTTCGCTTAAGCTTAAACGCTGCTGTTACCAGGCCAGTGTCCGGGGTCCACTGCTCCGAGGTCAGGTAGAGGGCTCCAGGCATCTCAAACTTCTCAAGCTTGGCTGCAAAGATTAAGTAATCATGGTAAATATATTGTTAATGGTGATAATGTGATAATGCTTCTCAGAAATGGATTTGTAGGGTAAGATGAAAATAAATAAAGATATAATGCTCTCAACTACTTAAGACATTTATAAAATGTCTAGGATAAAATTTAAAGTCTTGTCAAATCTTTTACAAAGGATAAAAAGTCAAAATCTAAAACTGGCAAAGCTTCTGTTCAGAAAAGCTTGCCTTCTTTAAGAAACCTTGTCATCGAAAGAGGCACATTTCCTCCACTTACCCTTCTTTCCTGTGGCTAACAACTCTTTAAGAATAGCTTTGTTGACATCATCATCCATACACAACTTCTCTCTCCTGAGGTCTTCTCTGCCAAGTGCCATGGCCAATTCTTCCAAGTTCTTCTGCACTGGGCTAACAATAGCAACAACGTTATTCTTAGAGGACTCAGCATACACGCAAATGTTCTCTACGAGAGGGCACACCTTGAGTTCTGATTCCACTTTGCCAAGGGATACATATTCTCCAATCTGCAGCTTAACCAAGTCCTTCTTTCGGTCTGTTAAGAGAAAAAAAAATATGAAAATGAAAATTCAAAATCAAGTTTCTAACTTTTCCCAAAATTTTGTAACTGGTTCCACATAAGATATTCAATAACTCACACTTCATCTTTTGCCTGAGTAAGACTATCCACCTCCTTAACCCTAGGAAAGCCTCATGATCCTTTGAGGAGGACCTTCACCACCTACCAATGATCCTGATGGAACCATCCCTGTCAAACTCTCCAATGTCTCCGGTTCTGAACCACCGGCACCCATCCTCATCTAGGAAATCTACTTTGGTCTTTTCCGGGTTTTTGTAATAGCCGACAGCAATGTTATTTCCTCCTAAGAAGATACAAGAAACAACAGAGTCAAAATTAGGACCATAAATGAGATGTTGTTGTAATCAGATGTTGCCTTAGTAATATTTTCAGCTTCAAAAATATCATGTCAATAAAATACGAACCTTGAAACAAACACGTTCTATATCTTTTTGAGTATGCATAAACTTTAAGAAAAGCGGTATCCTCACCAATGATAATTTCTCCTCGTGGTCTTGGCTTATCTGTGATTCTGTAGTTGCCTTCTTCCCAGTTAACAAGCTTAATCTTGCACACTGATAGAGGAGCACCAACTCTGCCTGTACTCATGTCTGTGTCATCCATGAGAGTGGCACATCCACAAGTTTCTGTGAGACCATAGCCCTAAAAGAGAAATAATAAGATAAAATTAAATACAAAACAAAAACATTACAAATTCTCCACTTTCACTATAACCAGTTTCCTTGGTACGTTCTAGCTGGGAATTTTGATGTATCAGAGACAAGACTTTGAAAATGTTTTAACCCGTTCGGGCCAGATGATGTCTCATCACATCATGGTAATATTTCACTTGCTCTAGATGATGTCCTATCATGTCACCATCTCTCCCTCAAATTGAATGCTTTACATTGCAATGTATGTACTTCATCACAGGAGTAACATTTGTATAGGCACATATTTTATTCATTTGTGTTAAAAATACAAACAAATACAAGAAGCTCGACCGCATGAAAAGTGCTCACAGAGGTGCTTGTTATCTAACCAGTACAAATAAACCTTGGCATGAATAGGTTAAAGACATTACAAACTGTAGGAAAACTGTTCCAACTAACCTGCAACACAGGTACGCCAAGAGTGGCGCGCACAAAGTCATGAGTGTCGGGGGAAAGTGGTGCTCCACCGCTGGCAACCAATCGCAATTTTCCACCCAACAGCGCCCGAATCTTGCGGAACACAAACCTGGGTGAGGGAGAAAAGAAAAAAACATATATGTAATATATCGACAAACCCATTTAGACACTTGAAATTCAAGACTGATGTGATGAGCACCCAACAAACACTGACTAAAACAAGCTTACCAGTTGCAAATAGGGGTCTCAAAGCCACGCCGCAGCCAGTTGAGCTTGTACTGCAAAGCGAAGTCAAAGAGTGTTTGGAGCCATGGGCCTTGGGCAGCTACCTTGTCCAAGATTCCCTTGTAGATTCTATCCAGAATAAGCTGTGAAAAGGGGAAAGGTGAGATTAAATTGCTACCAAAGGATGAAGACCTTATAAAATCCAACTAGCAATATGACCAAAACAACACATCTTCAGATGAGAAAGACATGAAAAATAAGCAATAATTTGAAAGAGCAAATCTTCTATTCAAGTTCAGACTCTGTCTTAAACCCTTGATACCAGGGTCATGCCACATCCCATATGCTTTAAGAATATCACATAAGTATATGTAATTCCTAGTGTCAACAGGTTAACAAGGAGTGGTGTTTATATATGCCCCATTGAAAAAAACTAGTCAAAGCACCAAGAAATGTATCTTATTCAGAGAAGCAACCCATGAACACTCCCATGAACCCCCATCATGAAAACCCTTCCCTCCCGACCCATCAGTCCCTCCCATCAGAATCTCAAGAGCCAAAACAGCTCCTAGAACGACAGAAAGTCAACCAAAGCTCCACTGCGCTCCTTACCGGGACGGCAGCCATCATGGTAGGTTTGAGAACGGTGCAGTCGCCAGAGCAGCCTCTCTTGATCTTGCTGGACCTGTCTGTCATGGTCAGTGGCGTGGAGTAGCCCATTGGAACGCCAAACATGAGCATCATGGATTCTGGAAGGGGGAGAGGGGGAAGTTTCACAGGGATCTTCAGTGCTTTCCGCATGTACATGTACATACATAAATATACATGTACATACATACATATAATTATATATATATATATATATATATATATATATATATATATATATATATATATATATATATATATATATATATATATATATACATATATATGTATATATATATGTATATATATGTATATATATATATATATATATATATATATATATATATATATATATATATATATATATATATATATATATATATATATATATATATGTATATATATATGTATATATATATAATATATATATATATATATATATATATATGTATATATATATATATATATATATATATATATATATATATATATATATATATATATATATATATATATATATATATATATATGTGTATATATATATATATAAATACATATATATACATGTACATACATATATATATATAAAGTCTAATTCTATAGTTCAAGAAGACGAGGTGTGAGAGGAGGAAAAACAAAAGGAGAAAAGGGAAAAACAAAGAACAGAGAGCAAGGAACAGAAACTAAGAGCCAAAAAACTAAATAAAAAAGAGACCCAAGTAAATGAATCCCCTGCAACACCCACTGCCACCTCAACCCACGCACCTGCCATAAGTTCAAGGACGTGCGCCAGGGGGAGGTAGGCCAGGTAGACATCATCTTTCTGGATGTTGAGCCCCACAGCATAGCCGATGATGGCGTTGACAAGGTTGAAGTGCGACATGATGACTCCCTTGGGGTTTCCGGTGGAGCCAGACGTGTACATGATGATGGCTGTGTCGTCCTCCGTGGGTGGCACATCTGGGCGGAAAGTGGGATTCTCTTTAGGGTGGACAGATTGAAATGGATAATATCCTTTGAAATCATTCTCTTACTGTGACTATAGAGGAAGTTATTAAAACATGGTAAGTGGTTATAGAATTTGGAATGAGACGGTGGAAATAATTATGTGAATAGTTGTAGTGACAAAGAATAAGGCATAATATTAACCATAATAAAAGAAAATAAAAGATTCTAAAAATGAATTTCAAAAAAGAAGGAAAAAGATATAAACATTACTACCAAGTAAAAATAAAAAAGGGAAAAGAAAAATTCCAATTAAACTACCAAAATTCAACCAAATAATATAAGATAAAATCATTCTACAACAGAAAACCTCAGTATCAGCTTAAAAAAACATTCAAGATACCTTAAGTACACAAATTACAACAAACACATCAACCATTAGATAATCCAAAACTCCCCCACAGGAAAATCTGAAGCCGAAGCCAAGGCCACGCAAAGTTATGCTCAGTTAAGCAAAGTGAAGCAAGGCAGTCACTTACCTCTGACTCAAAAGGAATACCAATGCATGCTGATACAGATAACAGAAGGGGTTATGAAAGACAGATAAAATGAGAAAACAGGAGAAAAGGGAGTGTGTGCATATGTAAGTGTATGTCTACTTCACATTGTCATTGTCACCTTCATTATCATTATCTTCCTCCTCATCATCAACATCATTATTACCATTACAATAATAATAAAACTACTATTACTACTAATGATAATGGTAATAATTACAATACTAAAAAGAGAAATACACTCTTTATGATCATTTGTATTCTGTGTGAAATTATTTTGGTGTGGTGGGAAGGCTTGTAATGTCTTCTTCTCCCTGTTTGCATCACCAAGGAAAATGGGGTTAAGAGAATTAGCATTATCTACAACTCACACTCTTACTACAGAGTAGAAGGAAGTAAGATGTTCCAAAGAAAGGTGCATACTGATCAATGGCAATTTAATGGATATACATGCTCATAAAGTTTATAATTCGACTTAAAATAAGAGACACTTTCTGTAATGTTGTCGATAAAAAAAACTCTTTAAAAAAATTGTAGCAAAATATATCAGTTAATGAAGTTATTTCATGACTACAGTAATTTTGTATTGAACAGAGAAAAAATATAACACTGAAAACAAAACAAGAGTGTATATATATAAATATATGATAAAAAAAAGGCAAATAAATTATCTCTTTTTGATCAGGAACACCTTGCTTTGGATAACTTCTAATTTACTGCTTCATAAACTCCAAAGACTTTAAAAACAAGCATCCAAAACAGACTCTTGGGCCTCACCTTTAATACCTGGAGGAGTTTCAATACAGGAGCAATAAGCGTTGCCAAAAGAAATGAAATAGAAACGAAAAAGGGCAAATATATTAGGAATGCTGAGAACTGATAAATCAATGGACTTAAGAAAGCATAGGAGACGATATGTGTGTGTATTCTATTTTGCTAGCACAGCCAAATAGCACACCTGACTGATGTGTGATAATTCAGTACAGGTATTCAGCATTATGACTATCTTCAATAACATTAAGTGTACAGGTGCACAACAGATATTCATACCATAAACTAGACTGCATACAGGCAATCATTTTCCAAAGCAAGTCAGGAAATGACATTTCATACCTACATCTAAACACACTCATCAATACATATAAATGACCACATCTATATATTCTTATATAACTATTCCTATATGGGTATAGAGCAAAACTTTCCACATCCAGCAATTATATAGCAAAAGGGAATTTAAACAATCACTTATGAATGTGAAATAAACATAATAAAATATCACTATAACTGCCTAGCACTGAACACCTATGAAAGCAATTAAGCAAGATGAAATAAATAAATAAAATAATATAAGGTTGTGCCAGGCTAAATTAAAAGAAAAATCAGCCATATCAAAGCATACAAATATAACTAAAACTATAAACATAAATATAAACATAAATATATATATATATATATATATATATATATATATATATATATATACATATATATACATATATATACATATACATACATATATACATATACATACATATATACCTATACCTATACATATACATATACATATACATATATATACATATATATCCATATACATATATATCCATATACATATATATCCATATACATATATATACATATATATACATACATATATATACATATATATACATATATCAGTGTCACATATATGATAAAAAATAATGCAAGCATAGTACATCAGCCAATCAATAGGAAATTTATTTAAAAGGGAGAAGGATGGATGGGGCCTTTAAACAAACCTTTCAGCATCAGTTAATTGTGCCAACAAGCCTAGAAAACTTCCCTGAATTTATGAATAAGAAGAGGGAAGAGATCAACCCTGGAAAGGAGGGAGAGGACAGGGAGGAGAGAATCACATCCCACGTTCCTCTCAAACGATCCAGTGTCTCGGAGCCACCCCCAGGGGAGACTCCATGCCCCAATACCAATCTTCCACCCGCCCACATTTACCCCCAGCTTCCCTGTGACCTTCTCTTCGTGGCCCTCTCACCTGAGTAGTCACTCTTTTTCCCCTTGTCAATGACCTCCTCAAAAGAGTTAAACACGATGCCATCTTTGTAGCCCGAAACGTCCGTGGGCTTCAGCTGGTCACGGAAGTAGGTGATGTGTGTTACCAGGGGGCACTTGCGCAATAAGGTCTTGAACTTTGGGAGCAGCTCATGAGAGGTGATGATGTGCCTCACCTGCAGCAAAAGAGATAATTATCTATAGGGACTATGTTACTCTTATATATGTATACATATATATATATAAAAAGACAAAAAACATACATATAGATACATATCCACATATGAAAACATATCAATGAAAATATATACTTTGACCTATCAAAGAATAATTCAAACATATCAATCAACTTCTCTCAGAAAGGAATATAACTATACAAATGTTGAGAATAATAAGGAAGATATATTCAAAATCAGTAGGACTAAAATCATAACAAAAAAACAACAACAAAGTCAGTCTACCATTCCTCTCTTTTTACCTCTGTCTCATTGATGCCATGAATGACAGCCTCATCGCCCAAGGTGGCATAGAGCGTACAAACGGGAATGTTCTGCTTGAAGCAACCCATAGCTGACATGAGCCACTCTTGCCGTGTCTCGGCAAAGATGACAATGTTCTCCCTAGGCTGATGGCCAATGACGCGCAGGCCCTTGCCAAAGTTGTGTGCCATGTCATCCACTTCGGTGTACGTCAGCCAGGTGTAGTCGCCCAGTTCGAACTGTTTGGTGAAAAAGGGGAACGTTTAAGGTTTGTGATTGGTGCCGGGACTGAACCGAGTCACTTAAACTAATAATTCATATGAAGAGAAGGAAATCTGCAAATTAGTAGAGGGAGAGGGAGGAAGGCAGGTGGGAAGGGGGGAAGGGGGGAAGGGAGGGAGGGAGGGAGGGAGGAGGGAGGGAGGGAGAGAGAGAGAGAGAAGGGGGGAGGAGAAAGAAAAGAAAAGGGTGGAAGAGAAGAAGGAGAAAATGGAGAAAAAAGAGGATGAGGATGAGGAGGTGAAGGAGAAGAGAAAAAGAGAAAAGGAGATGAGTAACAGGAGGGAAAAAATACAAAGTTAATTATATATATTGCTCAAACAAGAACAGAATGGAGGTGATAATAGTAACTGGAAAAATCCACATTCACACTCACCTTTTTGAAGACCTTTCCATTCTTCTGAGTTTCTTCAAACTCCTCGAGGATCTGCCTAGTGCCCAGAGCCTTCTTGTTGCCGTGCTTCTTGCAGGCATACGAGATAGCCTGCTCCACTGTTTTGATGTTGGCATTGCGGATCTCCAGCTGGAAGCCCTGCGGAGCCTCATTGTTGCCATAGCAGAGGCCCTCCGACACTGGGATTTCTACAGCCTGTTGGGAGAGACGGAAATGTCAGTCAGGGAGTCAAAAAGCACATGGCGTTAGAGAGAGAAAAACAAAACTGAGATCCTATGAACCCATCTTACTATCTGATGCAGAAGAGCACTAAACAATCACCTCTATTTACTCTAATTCAATCAGCACATAAATAAATCAAGTTGTACATTTGGAATCTACAAGTCAAAATCTACATTATGAGACTTGAATACATTGCCATCATATCCTGGCTCCCAGTGCACTATCAGTAAAAGATCTCCATGTCTTCACCTAAGGATGACTAAAGATAATACACAAGTCTTTTGGGGTTAAGCGACTAAATGAATAACGACTCTACTACGTAATGCTGATGAAGTGTATGCTGATTCTTCTATACCCTTAGGTGAAAAGTGCAAGTAACAGTCAGTGAGTCA
>BOPN01000933.1:235000-240000 GCA_017312705.2 Penaeus japonicus
AGATGAATATATGAATATGTATATGAATAAATAAATAAATAAATAAATAAACACCACGGGAAATGACGGTTCCATGACTCAGCAAACGAAAAAAAAAGAAAAGAAAAGAAAAAAATCATGAAGACAGAGTCCAGGCAGCATGACCCGAGTTCTTAACAGGTGTACGCAGCAGGGGGAGGAGGGAGGGGGGAGGGGGAGGGGCGTAGAAGGGGGGGGGGGGAGAACAGGTGGCGTGGGTGGCGCGAGGTGGCGTGACTACCCTGCACCTGTTGTGGGCGTGGGTTGGGGTAGAGGGTAGAGGGTAGAGGGTAGAGGGAAGGAGGGGGGGGGAGGTAGAGGGATGCGGGCGTGGGTAGTTAAGAACGGTGTTAATACAAATGGGGGTCGTGGAATGCGCCGCTGAGGTCGTATACACCGAAGAGGAAGGGGAGATGAGGGGAGGGGGAGATGAGGGGGTGGATGAGGGGAGGGAAGAAGAGATAGATCAAGGACAATTACGGGGAGGAAGGTCGCAGGTGTTTTCGCCTACGGATAGAATCCGACGAGAGGTCAGAGAGGGGAAGGGGGTAAGTGGGAATGAGAGGGGAGAGAGCGAGTGGGATTGAGAGGGGAGAGAGCGAGTGGAAAGGAGAGGGGAGAGAGCGAGTGGGAATGAGAGGGGAGAGAGAGTGAGTGGGAATGAGAGGGGAGAGAGTGAGTGGAAAGGAGAGGGGAGAGAGCGAGTGGGAAGGAAAGGAGAGAGGAGAGAGGAGAGAGGAGAGAGAGAGGGAGGGAGAGAAGAACAGTGTAAGGGAGAGTGAGGAGAGAGGAGAGAGGAAAAAGAAAAAAGCAAAAGATCGTGAAACGGCGAAGAAAAATCAAATAAAACAAAAACACGACATACGCCTGGCCTTTTCGCGGGTTTCCCAAGGCTTGAACAGACGCCCGCCACGCGGGAAAGAGAATCGAAAACCCCCTTTCAATCAGCCAACCAATCAATCAATCAATCAAATCGACTTGAATCACAATCCCCAAGACCGAACCCAGTGAAATATGAAGGCCACACCCACTGCCATACGCCAAGCCGCCGCCGATGAACGCGGTCGTCGGTGCGTATGAAGACGTTTAACCGTTTTTTTCGGGGTTCGTTGACATTCAAAATTTGAAATCGAAACCTCGCGCATGATCAAGGTTAGAACAGTGACACAACCAATGGGGTGTAAATAATGAAAGATAACAGTAAAAGCGATGATGATGATGATGATGATGATAGTGATAATGATGATGAAGATGGGCGATGATGATGGTGATGATGATTACCCGAGAAGTGAAATAAAAAACATAAAAAGCAGTGATCATTAAGAAAATAAATAAACAAATAAATATAATTAAAGATACATAAATATTAAATAAATAAATAAACAAACAAACAAATTAACAACCGATAATACATCAAGAACTCCATGAAAGTTGGCGCCACAAATTCGAAACAAAAGAAACACGATATCTTATCATATAAAAAAAAATCGTCAAATGGTAGCGAAAAAGTGAAAGTAAAAGCATTGTTTGAAGAGAGAAAGAAAGTGAGAGGAGAAGGCAAGAGAGAAAATGAAAGAAAGTTATTGAACAAGAGAAAAATAAAAGATAATGAGTGAGAAAAATAGAAAAAGGAAAGTGTGAAAAAGAGAAATAAAGGAAAGTAATGAAAAATGTATGATTGAAAAGGAGAAAAATAGAGAAAAACGGAGAAAAAGAAAACGAAAAATAGAAGAAAAGACACCGAAAGAAAATGGAAAGAAAATGATAAAGAGACTACAAGAAAGACAGGACGAAATGCAGAAAGCAGGGGGGGGGGAGAGAGAGAGAGAGAGAGAGAGAGAGAGAGAGAGAGAGAGAGAGAGAGAGAGAGAGAGAGAGAGAGAGCAAGAGAGAGAGTGAAATGAAGGGAGAGAGAGAGAGAGAGAGAGAGAGAGAGAGAGAGAGAGAGAGAGAGAGAGAGAGAGAGGGAGAGAGAGAGAGAGAGAGAGAGAGAGAGAGAGAGAGAGAGAGAGAGAGAGAGAGAGAGAGAGAGGGAGGAAAGAGAGAGAGTAAAGAGAGAGAGGAGAGGGAGAGAGAGAGAGAGAGAGAGAGAGAGAGAGAGAGAGAGAGAGAGAGAGAGAGAGAGAGAGAGAGAGAGAGAGAGAGAGAGAGAGAGAGAGAGAGAGAGAGAGAGAGAGAGAGAGAGAGAGAGAGAGAGAGAGAGAGAGAGAGAGAGAGAGAGAGAGAGAGAAAGAGAAAAAAAATAAGAGAGAAAGAGAGATATAGAAAAAGAGAAAAAGAAAGAGCTAGACCTCGTGACAGCCGGCCAACAAGCCGGCCAACAAGCAGGCCAACAAGCAGGCCAACAAGCAGGGCAGCCAGAGAGCGAGCAAGCGCTGCCTGGTCACCACCGCGGATGAGCCCGCGTGACTAGACGAGGCGAGTCCTGTTACCATGTACTCCATTTGTAACGCCAGACACGTCTTGTAACTCGCACTCGATCTATTGTCGCCAAGAAAAAGTTGGCTTTATGAACAACCACGGTATGGACACGCACACACGCATAATTAGGTCTTATTTGTATTTATGTGGCGTGTGTGACTGTGTGATTGTGATTGTGATTGTGATTGTGATTGTGATTGTGATTGTGATTGTGTGTGTGTGTGTGTATATGTGCGTGTAAAAACAGAAAAAAATAAAATAAAAAGCAAAACTCGACCGGCGGTCACTGCACCCAATTGCGCAAGAACAAACACGTAGCAACCGCCAAAAGGTAAAGATGGCGATGAAAATCTAGCAAAATAGATATCTATTTCTAAACCTCCCTTCCTCCAGCCCCGTTCATCCCCTGCCCCCCGTTCATAAGACGTGCTGGAAGTGTGTGTGTGTCTGTGGGGGGGGGGGGGGGGGGGGGGGGGGTGCATTGCAGCGTGCAAAATGCAAAAATGAAACTACGATTGCAACTCCCTCATTAGCCCACGCGGCGAAACGAGGCCAGCGCGCACTCACCCTTCTTTAAAATCAACATCGGTTTGACGTAAATAATATTTGATGAAGTGGGGGGGAAAGGGGAGAGGGGAGAGGGGAGAGGGGAAAAGGGGGAAAGGGGACGAGGGAAGAGGAGGGAGGAGGGAGGAGGAGGAGGAGGAGGAGGAGGAGGAGGAGGAGGAGGAGGAGGAGGAGGAGAAGAAGAAGAAGAAGAAGAAGAAGAAGAAGAAGAAGAAGAAGAAGAAGAAGAAGAAGAAGAAAGAGAGAGAGAGAGAGTGTGTGTGTGTGTGTGTGTGTGTGTGTGTGTGTGTGTGTGTGTGTGTGTGTGTGTGTGTGTGTGTGTGTGTGTGTGTGTGAGAGAGAGAGAGAGATAAGAGAGAAAAGAAAGAAAGAGAGAGATAAGAGAGAGCAAGAGAAAGAAAGAAAGAAAGAAAGAAAGAAAGAGAGAGAGAGATAGGAGAGAGATAGATAAGAGAGAACAAGAGAAAGAGAGATAAGAGAGAGCAAGAGAAAGAAAGAGAAGGAAAGAGAGAGAGGAGAGGGGGGGGGGGGAGAGAGAGAGGGAGAGAGAGAGAGAGAGAGAGAGAGAGAGAGAGAGAGAGAGAGAGAGAGAGAGAGAGAGAGAGAGAGAGAGAGAGAGAGAGAGAGGGGGAGAGAGAGAGAGGGGGAGAGAGAGAGAGAGAGAGAGAGAGAGAGAGAGAGAGAGAGAGAGAGAGAGAGAGAGAGAGAGAGAGAGAGAGAGAGAGAGAGAGAGAGAGAGAGAGAGAGAGAGAGAGAGAGAGAGAGAGAGAGAGAGAGAGAACTGAGACAAAGAGACAAGGAGAAAGAGAAGATGGATCGAGAGAGAGAGAGAGAGAGAGAGAGAGAGAGAGAGAGAGAGAGCAAGAGAGAGAAAGAGAGAGAAAGAGAAAGAAAGATAGAGAGGAGGGGAGAGAGAGAACTAGTGGGGGGGAATAGGAAACAACGGAAGAGATAAGAGAGACGCCAGCGATACAAAACGACTTAATTCGGGAATCGCCTTCCTCCTTTCACGAGATAGTATCGGGCAATGACCCTAGCCCCAGATACTACGCCTCGCATACTTCTCTCTCTCTTTTCCCTTTTCCCCTTTCCCTTTCTCTTTCCCTTTCTCTCTCTCTTTTTTTTCTTTCTCTCTTCCCCCCTCTCTCTTTCTATTCCCCTATCCGCTTTACCTCTTACCCTATCTCTCTTTCATCTTTCCCTCTCTCTCATCTCTGAGAGAAAGAGGACAGAGATAAGAGAGAAAGAAGAGAGGAAAACAGATAAAAAGGAGAGTGATAGAAGAGAAAGAAGAGACGACAATGGGGAAAAAGAGAGCGAGAGAGCGAGAGAGCGAGAGAGTGAGAGAGAGAGAGGAGAAATGAATCCTAACAAGAGAAGAAATCCGACGAATAAACAAGCGATCGAAGAGAACAAGGAGAACAGGTGGTCTGAGGCTGGCATTTTGTCCTCCGTTTCCTCCTCCTGGCTATCACTCTAACCTTTCTTACTCTCAACGTCTGGCCTTTCCTAACTCCTACTCTTGGGAGGGAGGGAGAGAGGGAGGGGAGAGAGAGAGAGGGTGAGGGAGAGGGTGAGTGGGAGGGAGTAGGAGAGGGAGAGGGAGTGGGAGAGGGTGAGGGTGAGGGAGTGGGGAAGGGAGAGGGAGACAGAGGGAAAGAGAGGGACAAGAAGAGGGAGAGGGAGAGCGAGAGAAAGAGTATAATGAATATTGTATAATGCGTTCTAAGCCGGTTTTTAAGAATCTGTGTGGGATCTTCTCAGCTTTGTTTTGTGTGCGTGTTCGTGTGTGTGCGTGCGTGTTCGTCTGCGCGTGTGCGTCTATGCGTGTGCTTATGTATGTGCGTGCGTATAACACGTGTCCCTGTCCGTGCGCGTGCCAACAGCAACAAAGCGCTAAGGGAAAAGGTCTCCACAAATTACCCCACGGAAAGCCAACCCCAAGAGGACTGGCCTTCCTAAGCGCCGCTAATCAAAGCCTCGCAGGATCACCG
>BOPN01000933.1:262500-267500 GCA_017312705.2 Penaeus japonicus
TCCTCATGATCTCCCTCCGGAGGCTCGATGCCAAAAAGAACCACCTCATAGGCCTACCATCCTCAGGTGCATAGCGATCACAGGCCTAAACTAACACATTTATTCTAAACGGGATGCGGGACTTGGGTTGCGTCATCGAGTTAACAGCTGTGCGCTGGGGACAATCGGGTGCAGTGAAATGGTAGTGATGATCATAATGTAATGTGCTATGAGCTGTTGTGTCTTTAATAGTAGCATTAGTAATATCAAAAGTAATACTAATTGCAACATTGGTGGTGATAATAATGGTATTAGTAGTAATAGTACTAGTAGAAATAATAGTAGTCGTAGCGATAGTAATAGTAGCAATAGTGGTAGTAGTAGTAGTAGTAGTAGTGGTGGTAGTAGTGGTGGTGGTGGTAGTGGTGGTGGTGGTAGTAGTAGTAGTAGTAGTAGTAGTAGTAGTAGTAGTAGTAGTAGTAGTAGTAGTAGTAGTAGTAGTAGTAGTAGTAGTAGTAGTAGTAGTAGTAGTAATGACGTATTGAGTAATGGTGGTGGCAGTAGTAATGTTTAATGGTAGTAAGTATAGTTATGGTGATGGCAGTGGTAGTGGTACTAGTGTGATGTAATGGTAGTAAGTATGGTGATGGCAGTGGTAATGTTGTTACCGGTAGTAGTGATGGTGATGGTAGTGACAGTAGTAGTGGTGGTAGACATGGTTCCCACTTGTCAAAAATCGGCCAGAACCAGACCACGTGTAACCGCAAACGTGGAGCTCCATTCTCAGAATCAATCAGCTGATCTCAAAGAAAGGGGGTGGGGGGGTCGGAGCGTGACAATCTCGCCAAGGTAACAAAGAGGCATTGTAGTAAAGGCAGTGACGATTCTATTGGTAGTAACACAAGTAGCGGTATTCCTTCGTACCAAAAACAGAAAGTCACTCCATTCATACGAGAAAGAGAATGAGAAAGAGCGAAACATTTAGAAAGAGAAAAGGTAAAAACGAAAAAAAGGGAAAAGCAAAAAGAGAGAGAGGGGAAACAAAGGGAAAAAAAGAAACAAGACGCTCCCATGCTATCTACGCGACACAAAACAACAGCCAGCCTCCACCACCACCACCACCACCACCGCCGACGCGTAAGACACGTCTATAAGACTCACTTCATGACCGGCCACCGTCAGTCCGGCTCAGGGCGCTGACGAAGCACCAGCGTTGCTTAATAAGCATGTGCGGCTCTGTGATACAATGGCAAACGATAATAGCTGGGCCTTGTAATACAGCCAGGTCGCAGGGAATACTCCTTGTCCCTGCCCTGACACGTGCCTCTGCCTCTCTCTCGCTGCCTCTTGCCTCTTGTCTCTTGCCTCTCGCTGCCTCACCTCAACCCTGCTCACGCTACGAGATTCGCTTCTCCTCACCATCACGCCCAGGTGCGGGGTGGTCGGGGAGAGGGAGGAGGGGGAGGGCGAGACGGAGAGACGTAGAGAGGGAGAGAAGGAGGTGGAGAGGAGAGGGAGGGAGGGAGGGAGGGAGGGAGGGAGGGGGGGAGGGGGAGGGGAGGGGGAGGGGGGAGATAAGGTGAGAAAGAGAGAGAGAAAGAGGGAGAGAGAGAGAGAGAGAGAGAGAGAGAGAGAGAGAGAGAGAGAGAGAGAGAGGGAGGGAGGGAGGGAGGGAGGGAGGGAGGGAGGGGGAGAGAGAGAGAGAGAGAGAGAGAGAGAGAGAGAGAGAGAGAGAGAGAGAGAGAGAGAGAGAGAGAGAGAGAGAGAGAGAGAGAGAGAGAGAGAGAGAGAGAGAGAGAGAGAGAGAGAGAGAGAGAGAGAGAGAGAGAGAGAGAGAGAGAGAGAGAGAGAGAGAGAGAACCTGTCTTCTCGCCCCAAAATGAACCCGGCAACAACGCGGGTTCTTGAACCCCGTGCTGGTGGGCGAGTGTGCTCTCCCAGCCAGCTCGCGTCTCCTCCCTCGCGCCTCGCGAACTTGCGCCGAAGGAACCCCGCGACCTGAATCGCAGTGTCAAGGACCGACCCGAGGAACAGCGGGCCCGACACGCCGCCCATCTGTTCCGGGGTAAACACCGTCCTTAGTGAATGCGTACACTCTGCGTTGGTTACGTCTGCGCATGCATGACTCGCATGTGCATGCGTTTGCTTGTGGGTGTGACGAACGTGCAACATGACCCCCTTTGCTGTACACTCACGCACGCACACAAACGCGCACGCACGTACGCATGCACAAACATATACACGCCCACCTCCGTGGCCAATGCACTGCGCCGACGCCAACAATAAGTTCTCGTCAACCAACAAAAATGCTTCTGCAAGCTCTCTCACCTGGAATCTAACGGCGGCCACACCACTCGCACTTCACGAGGGAACAAGCACACGCGCACGCACAAGCACGCTGGTGTGAAAACAGCTAGTTCGGGGGACGGTGGGCGGAGCAGGACTTGGAAGTGCGAGTCCGCGGCTTTAGTAGTACGTCCTCCCTCGCTCCGGCTATATTTACACTGAAAGGACCCAACCCACATGATCTTCCGTTCTCTCGTCGACGGCCGTGCCTTCCAAAGCCGCCCCCTCCGCGTTCGCCGCTCAAATGCGGTCCCGCGGTTTCCTCCTTCCGCAAGCGAGACTTAACTCGGAGCCGACTTCGTGACAGCCGAAGACGAAGCTTCCTCCCGCAGCGCCGTCCACGCGAGATGCGAAATCCGGAGGAATTAAAAGGCAAAAAATACAGGGCCTGGCACCTTCCCGCAGGACGTGCCTGATCTGGCGTTCCGGTGGCACATGGCCGGCACTCACCGGTGCCTCTCGCTCATGGCACTCGGAGGGGAGAGGAGGGGAGGAGAGGAGAGGAGAGGGGAGGGGAGGGAAGGGGAGGGAGCGGGGCGGACACACACCATCGTGCCCATTGTAGGATCCACCGCGAGGAAATTGCCAAGGAAACAATAAAGAGAATTCAAGAAGGGAAAGAGAGCAGGAGGGGGAAAGGGGGAGCTGGTGATAAGCAGAGACACGCCAGACCCTATGCCACACTTGGGTATGCCTACACGTAGAGCAAGACACGCTAATGGGAAGGCCTTACTTTTACTTTTACCTTTTCTCTTACTCTTACTCCTACTCCTAGTCCTCTAAGTGGAAACAAAGGGGGATAAATCACATCATTTCAAGGAAATGTCAGCGAAACTAATACCTTATTTTCCTTTTTTCTGGCAAAATGACTATACATAACTATTATTATTACTAGTATATTTTGCGGTTCGATTATCATTTAGTCCCCCTTTAATGAAACAAATAACCTTTCCCTGAATCTGAAGAGGGAAGGAGGAAATGAAGTTTGAGGAACAGATAAGAGAGGGAGAGAAACATAAAGAGAAAGAGAAAAGAAGGGGAGACAAAAGGGGAAAGGAGAGGAAAAGATAAAGCGAACACAAGAAGAATGAAGAGCGAGAGAAGAGAGGGAGGAACAAGAGAGACAAAGTGAGACAAAATACACATACACATACCGCAAGAGAGAGAGAGAGAGAGAGAGAGAGAGAGAGAGAGAGAGAGAGAGAGAGAGAGAGAGAGAGAGAGAGAGAGAGAGAACCTGTCTTCTCGCCCCGAAATGAACCCGGCAACAACGCGGGTTCTTGAACCCCGTGCTGGTGGGCGAGTGTGCTCTCCCAGCCAGCTCGCGTCCTCCCTCCCTCGCGCCTCGCGAACGCACGCCGAAGGAACCCCGCGACCTGAATCGCAGTGTCAAGGACCGACCCGAGGAACAGCGGGCCCGACACGCCGCCCATCTGTTCCGGGGTAAACACCGTCCTTAGTGAATGCGTACACTCTGCGTTGGTTACGTCTGCGCATGCATGACTCGCATGTGCATGCGTTTGCTTGTGGGTGTGACGAACGTGCAACATGACCCCCTTTGCTGTACACTCACGCACGCACACAAACGCGCACGCACGTACGCATGCACAAACATATACACGCCCACCTCCGTGGCCAATGCACTGCGCCGACGCCAACAATAAGTTCTCGTCAACCAACAAAAATGCTTCTGCAAGCTCTCTCACCTGGAATCTAACGGCGGCCACACCACTCGCACTTCACGAGGGAACAAGCACACGCGCACGCACAAGCACGCTGGTGTGAAAACAGCTAGTTCGGGGGACGGTGGGCGGAGCAGGACTTGGAAGTGCGAGTCCGCGGCAGAGTAGTACGTCCTCCCTCGCTCACGGCTATATTTACACTGAAGGACCCAACCCACATGATCTTCCGTTCTCTCGTCGACGGCCGTGCCTTCCAAAGCCGCCCCCTCCGCGTTCGCCGCTCAAATGCGGTCCCGCGGTTTCCTCCTTCCGCAAGCGAGACTTAACTCGGAGCCGACTTCGTGACGACCGAAGACGAAGCTTCCTCCCGCAGCGCCGTCCACGCGAGATGCGAAATCCGGAGGAATTAAAAGGCAAAAAATACAGGGCCTGGCACCTTCCCGCAGGACGTGCCACAGTCTGGCGTTCCGGTGGCACATGGCCGGCACTCACCGGTGCCTCTCGCTCATGGCACTCGGAGGGGAGAGGAGGGGAGGAGAGGAGAGGAGAGGGGAGGGGAGGGAAGGGGAGGGAGCGGGGCGGACACACACCATCGTGCCCATTGTAGGATCCACCGCGAGGAAATTGCCAAGGAAACAGTAAAGAGAATTCAAGAAGGGAAAGAGAGCAGGAGGGGGAAAGGGGGAGCTAGTGATAAGCAGAGACACGCCAGACCCTATGCCACACTTGGGTATGCCTACACGTAGAGCAAGACACGCTAATGGGAAGGCCTTACTTTTACTTTTACCTTTTCTCTAACTCTTACTCCTACTCCTAGTCCTCTAAGTGGAAACAAAGGGGGATAAATCACATCATTTCAAGGAAATGTCAGCGAAACTAATACCTTATTTATCTTTTTTCTGGCAAAATGACTATACATAACTATTATTATTACTAGTATATTTTGCGGTTCGATTATCATTTAGTCTCCCTTTAATGAAACAAATAACCTTT
>BOPN01000933.1:280000-285000 GCA_017312705.2 Penaeus japonicus
CAACTTCCCCTCGATGACTATATCACTCGGGGCTCTCTTAATGGGGGCGAGGACTTATTTATTCACTGACCGATTGATTTATCCTTCTCGGGATCAAGAAGCCCTTCCCGTCTCCCCTCCCTCCCTCTCTGTCTGTCTGACTGACTGTCTGTCTGTCTGTCTGTCTGTCTGTCTGTCTGTCTGTCTGTCTGACTGTCTGTCTGTCTGTCTGCCTTTCTTTTTGTTTGCCTCTGCCTCTGTCACATCCCCAAAATCCGCAAGAAAGAAAAATGCGAAAGCAGTCAATAACATTTCCTTCAGGTATGTTAGATCTCCTTTGAAAATACTTATCATGACCATCACCACTGTTAGCAGAAATGGTGGTGATGCTAATAATACTGGTGGAAATGGCAACAGATATGAACGTAGTAGCCGTGGCCGTAGTGGCTATTGCTGTCAGGGAGCTTGTTGTCAAAATAGTTGTCCGTGATGATGTTGTTTGCCATAATGGTGTTCTAAGCGATGATGTTACGAAAGATGATAATGATGTTAGGAATGGTGATGATGTTGGGAATGATGGTAATGTTTTAAATGACAATGACGTTAAGAATAATGACGATAAAGATGATGCTAGGAACGGTAATGATAATGACGTAGATATTGTTATCCCCGTAATCTTGTGTTAGTTGCCGTTGTCCTATATGTAGTAAACAAATAAATATACCAGTAACAAAAGCGAGTAATCATACTAGTTGCAACGGCAGCAAGAGTGGCAAGAGTAGCAGTACCAGTAGTAACATTAGATTCATTATATAATATATTACAATTGCTGAGGTCTTGTTGCTATCTCAAGTAAGAGGATGAGAGCGGCAGCGGTAGCACTAGTACTAACAATAGTGACAACTGTTATTCTTGTTATCATGACTTTCGTCGTCTGCATTATCATCATCATCGTTATCAGCTGTATATTACATTTTGACTCGATGCCTGCCTGCTCGCGTACCCAACTTGCACCTTAAACTCGTATACATCACCTCCCCACCTCCCCTCCTCCCCCCTCCACGACGCATTCTTCCGCCTCCCCTCCTCCTCTTCATAGCCTAACCCCCTACCCTCTCCTTCTCCTTCTCCTTCTTCTCCTCCTCCTCCTCCTCTTCCTCCTCCTGGCCAAACTCCCCTACACCTTTTCACATCCCTCCCACCCCTTCCTCTCCTCCTCCTCGCCGTCCTACCTTCCCCCACCCCTTTCTCTCCTCCTCCTCCTCCTCACCATCCACCTTCCCCCCCTCCCCCTCAAAATCATCACCCGGCTCTTATCCCCTTTAATCCCCGTTGTGATAACCGAAGGACAAATTTCTTCGCCCTCAAACCCACCGCAATCCGGTTATCCCTTGAAATGATATCTCTTTCAACTTTTCTTTTCTTATATATCACTAAAAAATAACAAGATATCTTAATACCCCTACGATACTAACTATTTTCTTTTAGGCACTTTTAATACTATCAAAATTACTAAAATCTAAATTAATACAATTATAAACTCATTTTTAATACCAAACTAAGTTTAAATACCACTATAAATACCAACGAAAATTTCAATACCACTAAAAACTCGACAAAATAAAAATGAACCAGTGGAAATTAAAAGCAAAACTAAAGTCAGTCAAGCGGTTTGATTCTTTGAGCGCATGTGCCGTGACAACAGCAACTTTAATTTGCCTCAAATCCGGTTTTGGCAGAGATCGTAAAGAGGTCTATTTTCTGCTCGCCCCCACGTGTATTTGTATCTATTTGTCTGTCGGTTTGCGTATTTGCCTATTCCTATCCCACCCTCTCCTTCTCCTCTGCCTCT
This sequence comes from Penaeus japonicus, assembly GCA_017312705.2. Classification (NCBI taxonomy): domain Eukaryota; kingdom Metazoa; phylum Arthropoda; class Malacostraca; order Decapoda; family Penaeidae; genus Penaeus; species Penaeus japonicus. Next base: position 281,832 of record BOPN01000933.1, read on the forward strand.
CCCTCTTTTTCGTCTATCCCCCCTCTCTCTCGTCCTTCTCCTTCCCTCTCTCCCATCCATCTCCCCCTGTCTCTCATCCTTCTCCCACTCTTTCTCTCATCCACCCCCCTTACTCTCTCACATCCTTCTCTCTCCTTCCTTCTCACCCCCCTTAATCCCTCCCCACTCCCCCCTCCCTCCCTCCCTCCCTCCCTCTCTCCTTCCCTCACTCTCATCCACCCACCCACCTCCCCTCCTCTCTCTCATCTACCTCTCCCCCCTCCCTCCTCTCTCTCTCTCTCCTCTGCCCTCAAACGACCCCATCTTTCCTCTCACTCAAACGACCGACCCAAACGCCAGCGCCACCAACTCGTGTCAAGGCGACGTATCGACGACACCTCTTAGCCAGGGCGCCTCTTTAGTGCTTGCTGTTTTTGGCGCACGGAACGGAAATGAGACCCGGAATTAATGAGCTTGTGCTTCTATCGAGGGCATTTTGGAGGTGTTTTTTTTTCGAACTAATGGAAGGTGGTGGTGGTGGTAGGTTGGTGTTTGTGGTGGTGGTGGTGGTGATAATGATGGTGATGATGATGATGATTATGGTTGTGACGTCCCCAGACTCGCCATCTATTCATATCTATTCATATGTTTTTAATGCAAGATAAGAATATATCAGGTAAGTAGCCTAGTAAACTCACTCACACACTCATTCACTCTCTAATCACTCACCCTATGCATCTATCAATCTCCACTCTCTTCTTCCCTACTTCCATAACAACCTCCTTCCATTCTTTCCCTTCCATTCCATCCCTCCCTCCCTCTTTCCCTCTTTCCTCCACCCCCACCTCCAACCCACCCTACCTACCTCCTTCCTTCCATCCTTCCCTTCTTCATTTCATTCCCCCCTCTCGCGCCCTCCCTCCTCCTCATCTCACCTACCCTCCCACCCTCTCCCCTCCCTCCTCTCGTTCGTCTTTCATCATCCCCAAAATTAACGCGCTTGTTGCACACGCCCGAGACGAGATGATCCCCAGTGTGATGCTCTCCTCAGTCATCATCTGTTGCATCATCATCAACATCTCATGCAATAATGGCAATGATGATGCTGGGTCTGCTTTAAAAGAGGGGCGGAGGGGAGGGGAAGGGGAGAAGGAAGAGAGGGGAAGGGAAGGGAAAGGAAGGAAGGGAAAGGAAGGGAAAGGAAGGGAAGGGAAGGGGAGGGGAAAGGAGAAGTAGAAAATAAATTAAACAAAAACAAGGAGACAAAACTTAGAGAAAATAAGGAAAGCATGAACGATAAATAAAGGCAATACGACCAAGAACAAAAATGAGCAGCTGTCAGCAACTATGGTTACACAACACAGGAACACGAACTGTTCAGCGTAAATAGGCCTACGGAAACCACAAACAGAAAAAAACAATCATGGCAGTTTGCGCTAAAACAAGCACTGAAAGGAACAAAAAATAATCACAGTAACCCACGGTAAACAGGGCTACTACACAACAGACAACATAGCCAATAGTTCACGATAAACAAGCCTACACAGCAGAGTAACCTGCACACAACAACAACAAACCACGCCACCTGCTACAACAAACAACATACAATAAACACAGAAAAAGCAAAGAGCGTCACCCCCTCCCCTCCTTCCCCCTCCCTCCCCGTCCCCATCCGCCCTATGGTCCTGTCTTGCGGCCGATGTTCACTTCGTCGCAGTCGACCAGGCAGGTGGAACGACCTTGAACACTCACCCTTAAACCCCAAACCTGGATCGCACTATCAGAGTCAACGACGCACACAGCCACACAGCCACACACACGCAAAGACTTGACGGACATTCCGTACATACGTACGAAGGGAGGGAATGGAAGAGAATGAAGGAGGAAAGGAAGGAGGAGAGGGACTTTTGACTTTGACGAGTTTATTGAGACAAGTGATTACGTACATCTCAAAAGGATGAGGTAACATAGGTTATCCTCACCCCAATCTTAGTCCCTCTTTGGGCTCACATATATTTTACAAAACCTTACAGCTATGTCAACATGTTGAAATATGGAGAGGGAGAGATGAAGGAGAGGACAGAAGGTGAGGATGAGAGAAGTTGAGGAGGAGAGAAGGTGAGGAGGAGAGAAGGAGAGGAGGAAGGAAGGAAGGAAGGAAGGAAGGAAGGAGGGAAGGAGGGAAGGAGGGAAGGAGGGAGGGAAGGAGGGAGAGAGGGAGCGAGAGAGGGAGGGAGGGAGGGGAGGGAAGGGGGAGGGGGAGAAGGAGAGGGAGAGGGAGAGGGAGAGGGAGAGGGAGAGGGAGAGGGAGAGGGAGAGGGAGAGGGAGAGGGAGAGGGAGGGAGAGGGAGAGAGAGGGAAAGGAGGTTAAGGAGGGAGAAGGAGAGAGAGTGAGTTGAGAGGAAGAGAGAAAGAAGAAAAATAGAAAGAGATGAGCAAGAAGAAAGGAGCAAACAAAGAGTAAAGAAGAAACAAGTAAAAAGAGAACAGGATGGGAACAGAGTCACATGCAAATACAAAAGTAATAAGGAAAACCCAAAGCCAATTTACTAGTGTATCCTTATCTCTCTTACTCTCACTATGCTTTATCAACTCCCTCCTCTTATCATTTGATGCTGAGCCCTATAAGTTAATAATAAGGTCATAGTGTGGGATGGTTAGATAAGCTGAAAAAAATCACGATAAAGTGTTTCTCTTGTGTTTTATTTTCTAACTTGCCAATTGGTTAAATGAGTTCATGTGTAAAACATACAAATTCATAAGCATTCACAAGGAGGCATACACTAACCAATGCTCACAATGTATTTATACTCATATTCTTGTAAACACACAAATAGGGACAAACGCACAAACACATATTCTTCAAACAATATACACACATAAAATTTAAAAGACAGACAGACAGACAGACAGACACACTCACACTCATTCATTCACTCACTCACTCACTCACTCACTCACACATGCACACACACACACACACACACACACACACACACACACACACACACACACACACACACACACACACACACACACACACACACACACACACACACACACACACACACACACACACACACACACACACACACACACACACACACACACACACACACACACACAAACACACACACACAAACACACATACACACACACTAAAATAAATGTTCTCATGTACAATATTTTA
>BOPN01000933.1:290000-295000 GCA_017312705.2 Penaeus japonicus
AGCCATGAAATCTGATAATGCGTTTTTCAAATACAGCACTTGTCCTTGAAAATCAGTGTTCTTGCTTAAGTGACGCTTATCCCCATTACATTTTCCTTTGGTACCCTAGGTAAGAAATATTCCCAATTCCTAAGTATATATATATAAAAAATAGGAAAATAAATGAACAGCAGCATACATCTAAAACATGAAACTATAAAAATAGTGATCAAGAAAATAGACCATCACAGATAACAAAATACAGACAAAGAAGACAACAGAGATAAAAAGAAGAAAAATACAGCTTGTATCACTTGCATATCATATGAGAACTCAATCCATTCAGTATTAATCAGATGGTACATGTGTTTGATTCATACTGAAGTGGATACATTATTTTCCATCAAAATCTAGTATCAAAGCCCGTCATAGTACTAGATAAGAACATGATAATGTACTTTACATCAACATTGAAGCGAAAACAAAAATGGAAAATAGACATCATAGAGTATCCAAATAATCTGTGATAAAAAACAACAATATCCATTTAAAAAATAAATAGAATAAAAAAATGTGAATATCATTTACAGCTTTTTAATCTCAATATTTCATTCTGACTACTCATAATACATTACAATTGGCCTGTTTCCAATAATATGTGATATAATTAACTAGTTAAAGATGGTTCTATGCTACAAAACATAAATAAGACAAAAGACCATTGGTTCTCTAGTAGATAATCTCATTCTAAGAGATGGAAAAATTAGTCATTTTCGTATTCCATTTAACATCTTATCTTACACACAAATTTACGTATTTCCTATCTATCTATACAGAGAAATTCCCTACCTCTATTCTTTCAATGTCCATCACTGCACATAGCATAGTGACAAAACTACCTCAAAACATCATTAAATCTTAAATAACACTTAGTCCACAAACCTATGCCAAATATCTTTTTAAATAATGTTAATCCAAAGTAAATATTCTCGCAGCAATATCTCGGATGAGCCAGTCTATGCCCGGCACCAGATTTTCACCAGTGACAGCACTGCACGGCAAGATGAACCAATGATGCGTCTTGAGATTGTTGAGGTCCAGGATCTGTGGCAGGAAAGGGATGAAGGAGAAAACTTTAAGAAAGTGGGAAAGAGCTTTTAACTTTCTCCTTTTTTCTCATGTCACTGATAAGAAAACAAAGAAAAAAGGGAGATGAAGTTGATTATATTCAAACAAATGAACACATAATTACACATAATTAATTTATAATGATTAATTAATAATGTAACGTCCAACCTGAGTAAATTTTTTAATATCAATGGTTGGTTGATTTTCGATTTCTAATTTCACATGTGAATTTGTAGTGTTATTCAAATGTATCCTACAGGGTCATATGCTGTAAAATAAATGATTTTTCTTCAAGGTCATCTTAGATGAGTTATTATATAAAGACTTTTCTCTCTAAATATGAAGAAAATATACACACAAGCATAAACACACAACATGCATGCATGCACACACACACACGCAAGCACAAATGCGCACCACACACAGATAGAGACAGATAGATAGGCAGACACACACACACACACACACACACACACACACACACACACACACACACACACACACACACACACACACACACACACACACACAATACTCACATCTCTTATCTGCTCTGAGGAAAGGGCTTCTGGAAGATCTTGCTTGTTAGCAAACACAAGCAGTGTAGCCCCTGCCAGCCTCTGGAAAGCAAGAAAAAATAAATTCAATAACTGAAAAAAATTAAACAACAAAATACAAAATTAAATGATATGAATCAACAAAAAGTCAATCACCCCAAGTCGGTGATGTTAATTTCTAAGAAGGGAAATGCAAGCTAACTCAATCCTTTTTAAATTGCAAAGCAAGGAATGGCCTAATGAGAATAGGAGAGCCAGAGCAGGAATGATAAAAAAGTGTAGCAGTAAAGAATTATTGATAATAAAAAGGGAAGAAAGAAGTAGGAAATTAAACAGAAGAGAATAAAACAGGACAGCATATGCAGAATGTGAAGGTTTGGGAAAAGGTGTGAGAATCTGAAGATTAAATTAGGAAAAAAAGGGAAACGATAACCAAGAGAAAGGGACAATTGAAGAGGTTAAGAGACACAAAGAGAAAGAAAGACAGAGAGAAAAGGAGAAAAAGAGACTGCGAGAATGGGAATGAGTGAGTGAGAATGAGAGCAGGTGAGTAACTCAGATGAGTTACAGAGAGTGAATAAGTATATGAGTAGGTAATTGATTTAGGTAAGGTAAGTGAGTATATGAGTAGGTGAGTAAGTGAGTAGGTATATGAGAGAATGAGTGAGTGAATGGTGAATAAGTAAACAGAAAAATTACCAGAAATACAAAAACTAATAGTAATAATAATCAAAATAACATGAAATATGACTAAAGTACAAAATTTACCTCCTCCTCCAACAGTTTCTTGAGTTCCCCCTGACAGTCCTTCAAGCGATCAACATCCGCGCTGTCCACGACCCAGATAAGGCCATCTGTGCATTCAAAGTAATTCCTCCAGTAAGACCTCAGTGAGCTCTGACCTCCTACGTCCCATATGTTCAATTTGTATCTGTGGGAATGGCACTCATTATGATAGATATCAAAATAACATTTCAGAGAAAAATGATCATCAGTTAATGTGAAAAAAATATCATAAAGTTTAAAACTACAAAACATTTGACCAAATCAAAAGGGGGAAAAAAATCCAATTTAAAACATATTTCCTGAATATTAACAACTTTACTATGAAGTCCTATAAGAAAAGACCCATATTAAAGTATCTCTAAAGAACACAGAACTAACATATTTTCATTTAAAATCTTCCTGGACAAGTGATCCCACCAAGCCATTACTCCAGCTTAAGGCAGTACACAACCCAAAGACAATCTAGTGGATACAGTACTGACAGGGTCATACCAAGCGACTCTCCAGTTTACAACCAGGACAAGAAAATGGTATAATTTAATCCAAGGGCTAAACTAAGAAAATTCTGGGAATACATTTTAGATAATTTGCATTTTGTTTTGTTTATACTAAGTTATATGTTTATACAAATCATAATTACACTGACATCACTAACTATTTACTGACTTCCTATATAAATGAAGGAAACATCTAACCCTTTCTCAACTATCATGATCCACTACAAAGAAATGCAAATGGTATTATAATAACTTCAGCCAATCCTCCAGTCATTACAAATGCGCAGGTGTTGGGACGATAACAGCTGTTAGTTAACACCTGTTAATGTCAAGTACGTAGTGTTTGTGGTTTCTATGATACCATGTACATAACATACATGATGTAATTCCAGGCCAAGATAGTGTTTCAAATGACATGAATATAATTATAAACCTGCAGCTCTACTTTAAGAAAAGAATCTTTAAAGGAAGTCTCCTGATAAACTAAATACCTGGTAAGGCAATAATGTTATTAGCTTTCCACCATGAAAGCTTTAATATAGGAACTTACTCATATTTGTCCACAACGTGTTCAACCGTCTTGATATTAAAACCGTAGGTTGGGGATATTGTGCTGATATCTTCACCACAAAATCTCTTGACCACTGTTGTCTTCCCGGCATTGTCGAGCCCACTAGAAAAGGTTGGTTAAGGAAAACTAATCCCTCTTGTTGCTATCTTAAATACAAATTCAATGGACACAAATATACTGCAATACATGGTGAACAAATATATAGTAAGAGTAATCTGTAGACAGAATGTTGTACATACAAGTGTATGGATTCATTTTGTGTAAGTCGACTTTTGATTTTTTACCAACAAAATGTTCATTCATAATATGCCATTTATATAAGTTGACTACATATCCTGTAAACTATAAACCAAAACAATGGATGCGTATACTGCGTCCTCGCAGCGCTCGTGACATATCCAAGGACACGCATAATGCTTCATGGCTGAGTTGTGTTAGCATTAGTGTTTTTTCTTTTGGATACTGTACGAGATCTTTCAGAATATAGGTCGTATATGATACGATGGCTTACTTGACTTTCATTATTATTACATAGGAGTGTGATTCATTTATACCAGGGGAGGTACGAATGTGCCCTACTAGCAAATTTATCATTTGTTTATGGAACATTATGTAAAAACATAAAACTTATTATGATTAGTTTACCACACTACTTCACCATTTTCTTTTGTCCCCTGAGTCACTGAGGTCTCTCACCAAGGTAAATAACTTGTCACATGCACAGGGAGGAGAGGTTGACTATACATATATTTGATATATATTACATGATGATTATGTTAAAGCTTTGGCTTAAAAGTTGTTTAGGTTTTGGCTTAAAAATTGCTATATTCAATAGCGATGTTTAAAATTTGGCATGCACCGACATCCCACATTCGGCGTTGGGTACATATTCTACAGGTTGGAGTGAAGGGGTTAACACTCATAGCTTCCTGGCCCTCTCTTGTATTGTTTTCAGCCTCAGCTCCTGCCTTGTGATGAGTCCCAGCCGCTATTTGCATTGTGCACTTTCTATTTGAAATTCTAGTGACCTTTTTGTGTAATTTATGATTTTTACAGTTTTATCATATTGTTAGCCATGTAATTTGTTATGTCATGGTTGTAACAGATGGATATTAATTGTAGACTTCATATTAGCTCAATATGGTTAGGGGTCAGGCATGGTTAGGAGGGGCAAAACTGAGTTACAGTCAATTTCTGTATATCTATAAACTTAAAAGATATTTCCTAGAGCATAATGAGTGCACAGCTATCTCGATTGTCACCACATCTATGCTGTTATAGCATAAAGGTCAACAAACATATTCCACACATATTCTAACAACATACAAGCTTGAATAAGTCCACAATTTGCAATAAACCTTTTGAATACATCAATAATGTATGTCCCAAGTCACCAATTTATATCAAATACCAGAACCAATACTGCAAACAAATACATCATCATGAGAAGACAACCTGCTTAAAACTGGCTAGGAGAGTCAA
>BOPN01000933.1:302500-317500 GCA_017312705.2 Penaeus japonicus
TCTTTCTCTCACTCTCTCTAACTCTCTCTAACACTCTCTCTCTCTCTCTCTCTCTCTCTCTCTCTCTCTCTCTCTCTCTCTCTCTCTCTCTCTCTCTCTCTCTCTCTCTCTCTCTCTCTCTCTCTCTCTGTGTGTGTGTGTGTGTGTGTGTGTGTGTGTGTGTGTGTGTGTGTGTGTGTGTGTGTGTGTGTGTGTGTGTGTGTGTGTGTGTGGTGTGTGTGTGTGTGTGTGTGTGTGTGTGTGTGTATGTACGTGTGTGTATGTATATGTATATTTATTTTTCATAATTGGATATAATATACTTGAATCTAAAGAGTATCTATTATCTAAGAAAACAAGAGTGGAAAATATTTCCATGCATTGGCGTGAGTCGCACATTGTAATGTCATAAAAAGACCACACCATCCGTAAAACAAACATATAAAACTACAACGCAAAACAAACAGAATTTCACATAGATAAAGCAAACAAATAATGAAAAATAAAAATAAATAAATCCCCCGCGACTCCGAAAAGAACCACCAGCCAAGTTCGGCAATGTTTTGTTCGCCTCGAGTGTCTGGATGTAAACGTTGGATGGTCGATTCCCGGGAAGTAATTGCTTGTTAGGGGTGATTTAGACCTAACTAGCCATGGCTGTCACGGAGGAGGAGTTAGCCAAGCTCAGGGTGGTTGATTTGAAAGCCAAGTTATCTGAGCTTGGGCTACCCACTCAAGGTAAATCAATGCTTTTGGTGGGTTGTGATGATGGGGTTCGGGAAGCGGATACGAGTATTTTGGAAATAAATGTTTGGGAAGGGGTTAGTTGGGCGTTTTTTTAAGGAGGAAATTTCGTGGTGGTTATGTAGTCGTGGTAATTGTTTGGGAATTGGTGTGGAATGCGAGTTTATCTTTCTAAGCGGGACAGGAGTCAGTGGATTTTGGGAAATATTGCAGCTTGGAATTCGGGCACTTGGATTCAGAATATTAATGCTTTAATAAAGGTATATCCTCAACATTGCAACCATATACTAGAAACTTATAATATACTTATTATATACTAATTATTATTGTATAGTATCCAAAGAATTTTCCCTCGCTATGGGCTTGGCATATCTCAGACTTTTTTTCTGACCACAAACACAAGATTTATTCCAAGATCAAAACTTGTTTGGGTAACATTTCACATTGGCCATAAATATTTGGTTACCTCTAACTGAGAATCTACACTCCCAGGACTAATGGCTGTTTATCACTGTTTTATTCACTCTACACATTAGTTTGCTAAATGAATGAGTGACAGTGTTACCACAAAATATGATAGCAAGTGGCACAGTGCTTCCATTCCTTGATACAGTAGGACTCCAGAAATGTTTCGCTCCCTCAGTGCTGAAGTACCTAATGCAAATAAACATAAAATAAGCATTTATGTATTAATAACTGAAGATGGTATTTTTTCAAGCCACCACTTGAACCCTTATTACAGTTCACTTGAAAAACTTTGCTACAAGGCTACATTCATTATATGTTGGATTGATATTGAATTGTGTCATGGCTCTGAGGCCATTGCTATTTTTTTTTAATCCATTTTTGCTTGTTTTGATTATCCTGCAAGATAGTTGGTGTCAGGTAAGAATGCTGAGTAGTGAAAAGGTTGACTTTGTGTGGCCATCAAATGATTATTCTAAAACTGTGTGGCAGAAATTAAAAATGCACTTTGATTGGTGCGTGTGGTGTAGTTTCCAGACTGGGGCATATAGTTAATGTCACTACACCAAATTTATTCACACCATATGAATAATTCTCATATAGAATTTCATATATTCTTTGATGATTATTATGTAAAGTGATGTATGTGCGTATACATTTAAATAAAAGACGGTAAGAGAAAGTGGAAACTCCAGTACTTGTCTCTTCCCAAAATGAAGACAATTGCTCTCCTGTAAGATAAGCCAGAAAATGTGTTAAAGACTTGGTAAATATTGTGAAGGCATATGCATAGTCACTGTGGTTATGTCTGCCAACTATATCATAAAAAGTAAAAACTCATTGTTATTACAGTGGTAAAAAATCTTGTGATACACTGATATTATTATTAAATGATAACTCATAGGTGACAGTTCATGACACAGTCATGGTATTTTGAAAACACAGGATGCAAGTTATGGTTTTACCAAACATGTCTAAATCTTGCTTGTTGCCATTATTAAAAAGTAGTATTTTACCAGAGTAACAGATAAAGTATGGTGGGTGTTTCAATTATATAAAAGGGAAATTTGAAGTTTATTTGTGTATATATAGGGTAATATGGTATTTGAGAAGAATAGAATGTTTGTGATTTGAATATACAGAAAAAAATATTACAGCTTGAAATTTAAAAAAAAATGAAAGGGGAAATTATATGTATCATTCAAAGTGGTGTTGATTATGGAAACATAAAATTAGATTACTGATTTAGATTGGAATAGCTCATAAGATGATTGGTAGTAATGTTAATTGCCATCAAGTGTTAGAAATAACAACTGCAGTAAGATAATAGTAATAATAATATTACCTTTTTGTTCATTTCTCTGCCTCATTTTGCTTAAAATCAAAATTCATTGGTAATCTCGGTACTAAAACAACCATTATGTTATCACATCATCGTTATCGTCATCGTCATCGTCATCGTCATCGTTCATCATCATCATCATCATCATCATCATCATCATCATCATCATCATCATCATCATCATCATCATCATCATCATCATCATCATCATCATCATCATCACCATCACCATCACCATCACCATCACCATCAACAATCATTTTACTACTGCTGCTGCTATTATTATTATTACTATAATTTTATGACTATTATCATTACTATTATTACCATTCTTATTGATATTGAACATAAGGGATGTAGCACAGGAAATGTCTGTACTCCATCAGCTTTTCTTCCTTCTCCCACCCAGGTCTGAAGAGTGAGCTTGTGGAACGACTTTATCAGCACCTGCTTGCCCAGGAAGAGGCTGCAGACATGGAAGAAGACAAAGGTAAAGTAATTTATATTGTGCCATACAACATAAACTTGCCACACGACTCTATACATATTTAGTTAAAACCACGACCAATGGGTTAATGTGAATGGGGTGATATTGTAATTGTTTTTGTATATCATTTGGAGCAGGTTGTTCCTTTTATCATTGTTGTTATTATTGTCTTTTAATGGATAGCTTGTATATGCCTGTTGACTTTCCAGAAATATGCACCACCCACTAATTTATTTATTTATTTTTATTTTATTTTATTTATTTTTTTTATTATTATTTTTTTTTTTACGTAGATTGTTCCACAAATTTGCTTAATCACCAAGAAGTCAATTAGTAGGCCTACCTGTACTCATCTGTTTACCCCAACCCCTTCTTCAAGAAATGGGGATAAACATGGTAGGTAAGAATCCTTATTAACTTCTTGGTGACTAAGCCCCTGTGGAGTTTCTACATCAATAGATTAAAGGTTGTAGTGACATGAATGCTATCAACACATGATCTTCACTTCTAGAAGGAGGGGAGATGGACGAGGGAAGCCCAGAGGATGACAACGCAGACCAGCTGGGGCAAGCAGAGAACAGAGAACTGCTGGAAGAACAGCAGCAGCAGGAGGACATGGTGGTGGAGGAAGAAGAGGAGGAAGAAGGGGGCGAGATGCAGGAGCAGCCCGAGGAGCCAAGCCAGCAAGCCCAGCCACCACAGCAAGAACAAGGGGAACCACCTCAGGATCAGAATGAACTCCTCAGGAAGGCAAGAGAACAGGAGGAGGTGAGATCATTTCTTGTGATTTATTTTGGAAATGAATTATGATTATTTTATCTTTTTTACAATACATTATAGTAATCAAGAATTAAATAGGTTTAATTAAAAATCTGTTAATGCTGTCATACTAGTTGATGAAAGGGTAATGAGAGGAAATTAGTAGTGATTTTTGAGGTTTTTATCTGTTGAGAAAATATACCAATGTGGAGGACAAATCCTATAAATGTTGGAGTGGTGTTTGTTTCTTTGTTTTATATTCTGCAATTTTTGGCAGATGTTAGCCCGTCAGAGGCAGTTGGAAGAAGAACGACTGATGCAGCAAAAGGTCAGGGAGCAACAGAGGCTCTTAGAACAGCAACAGCAACAGAAGCAACAGGAAGACCTGTATCGCCTACAAGAGGCAGCACTGATGGAAAAGCAGAGGGAGGAACATGAGAAACAGGTGCAGCTACTGAGACTGCAAAGGGAAGCTCTGAAGCAGAAGGAAGAGGAACATAAGGTGAGGGATTTCATATCATAGATTGAGGGTGGTTTTGATATTTTGTTTTCATTATTTTTCTAACAAGACTATGCATTACAGACCAGGAAAATGGCTATACTTTCTAGGTTATTATTGATAGTTGTTTTGGTAAATGCATGATTTGAATGTTGGTATATATTTTCAATTTACTTCAATTACTTAAGATGTTGAAGTATCACAAAGTTTTAGAGATAGTGAGAAATTCATATGAGTATGAAATTGAGAGTCCATTTTCTGTTTTATGAGTTTTCCTTGTGTTGAGATATGTGTTGCCCTGCAGATACCAGCAGCACCAACAGGCCCTCCAGGTGTAACTGCCCCTCTCCCACGTGCATCTGCACCAGCGACTGTAACCCCAGTACCACCAGGGGTTGGGACAGTTCCAGTTCTTGGGCCTCCTGGCGTCAAGGCATCTGTGGTTGTGCCACCACCTGCGACATCCTTCACCCCACACCCCCCGGGGCCAATCAATGTTGGTGGTCCTGCTGGATTCACAGGTCCAGCCCCCATCCCAAGTGCTGGTCTCCTGGGCCCAGCACCGGGGTCAGTGCCTAAGTCCACACCCTCTCCACAGCAGCCACCTCTCAGGCCTCCACTCCTTCAGACAGCTACAACACGTGCACCAACCTCCATTGCATCACAGCGACCGCCTATGCCAATGGCAAACACTTCGCCCAGACCTCCGGTAATTTCTTAAACTCTTTTGATTATGTCTAAATTATTTTTGGCATTGGGTTTAAATATTTGGAATGTTTGGATGCTCATATATGAGACCACAAGACTAAAATGTACCTTAAAATCTGTAGCTGAGTAAGGAATGTTTTTCTTTGAAATGTGTGTTTTCAGTATTTTAGCATGTTAACCCACACAGGACGGGTGGTACAGTACTGTACCGCGCATTCAAAAGCCCAGTGGCCGGGCGGCATAGTATTGTGCCAGCCATTCAATTGATTTAGGCCTAATAATTTGAACGCCCCGGCATTTGGACATTCAAGGCTAGAATTCCCCCGTCGTGGATGGGTTAAATACTGCCCTTGGAAATGAGAAATGAAGGATTTAACATAATGAGTACATATCACATGGTCTGAATTTTATTTTTAAGTAGACATCAATTTTAATATTAATTATTTAAGAACTGGTAATTTGGATATTTCTTTTTCTTTATTTTATTTTATTTTGGACTTGGGTTTTTCTTTTTCTATTCAGTATTTATATATTACATAGTTAAGTTTTTAGTTGAAAAGCTACTTTGTAAAAGTTTTCCCTATTGAGTTTCTTTTGTTGCTTGCAGGGTGCAGGGCTATTGGGTGCTGCTCCTCCTGCCATGGGACCTCCTGGTGAAAACCAGGACAAGAATGAGAAACCGCCTCCACTCATGTCCCTGCACGTGTCAGCTCCCAAGGAAGAAACTCCACGGGAGGTGAAGCTGCCTCAGGCCTTGGAGCAAGCCTTGGCCTTCAAGACAGAGCGTGCTAAGCAGGTAAGGGAAACACATTCTTTTGTGAAGAAGGCATTGTACAGGTGCTTTAGCTGTCTTATAAATTGTGTATGATATATTTTGGGGTATGTACAAAAGGTTCAATTTTGGGGAGACAGTGTGACAGGAAGAAGGCCTATTATACATACTCAGTTTTTTGCTGTGGTTAGCGGCAATTATCACAGCAAAAGTGTGTCTGCTGTGATACTCTTTGTTACTCCATTGCTGCCAGGCATGTTTAGGAAGGAGGGGGGTCTACTGTCTAGGTGATTGTGTAGGTAGTGTTCAATAAGTCCTGAAGGATTTTCTTAGAGAGTGGCAGACAGAGACTATTGTCACTCTGAACTTTATGCATTTAATACTGTTGGCTTGATTGTGAAATATATGATTTGAGGATTTACCAATATGAAGCCAATAATTTCCATTTCATCAGCTTTAGGAAGTTTGGTCAATGCAAATGATGGCTCATTTGAAATTTTCATTTTCTTTTCTATATACTTTGCTTATTCTCAGTATAGCTTGTAAGGTAAATAATACAAAGATAAATTGTGCAAAAATGTGCAGAATACAGTATAAGGTGTAATTGTATATGTAGATGTTCTTTTTTATTCTTTCTTTTTTCGATCCTCACAAATTTAATTTTCATTTTGTAGATCATGATGTAGATATTATTGATTTTATACGCAGTATTTTCTTTATTATTTGGTATTTTCCTTTTCTAAATACAGAGAATACTACAGCAAAATTGAGAGGAAATAATTCTGGATATCTCTTCCAGGTGGGAGTAAATCCAGAAGATGTGGAGAAGGTTGAAAGAGAGGGACTGGCTGGCATGGATGAGCTGGAGAGCCTTCCTCCTCAGCCCCGCCCCCCTGTACCTGTGGCCAAGACTCAGCCTTCCTTCATTCCTACTGGGTACGAGGAGGAAGATGACGAAGCCCCGGAAGAAACCAACCAGAAGAACAAGCAGGAGAAGAGCAAGAAAAAGAAGAAGAAGAAGAGGAAGGGACGTCATCGCTTCCAGGAGGAGCTGGACAGGCAGAGGAATGAGAGGATGAAGAGGGACAAGAGCGATGCAGATGATCCAAACATTGAGATTGAATATGTGCAGGACACAATCGATCTAGATATCACAGACCCCAACTATAGACATTTTGCTAAAATATTTGAGGCTTTCCGTATTGCAGAACCAGAGCCAAAGGTGGAAGAGGAGAAAGTGGTTCCCAAGACAGAAATTCCACTAGTGGACCCAAAGAAACTTGGCTCAAAGGTTCCCGGAATCCCCTTGGATGATGACGATGACGATGATGATGACATAAAGAAGGAGGAAGATGATAAGCCAAAGTTATCTAAGAGAAAAATGAAACTACTGAAGCGTATGAGTATCGCAGAACTAAAGCAGACAGTGAGTCGTCCAGATGTTGTTGAAATGCATGATGTCACAGCAAAGGACCCAAAGTTGCTGGTCCACCTAAAAGCCACAAGAAATACTGTACCTGTTCCACGACACTGGTGCTTTAAGCGTAAGTACCTCCAGGGTAAGCGTGGTATCGAAAAACCTCCCTTCGAGCTACCAGATTTCATCAAACGCACAGGAATTATGGAGATGAGAGCAGCATTACAGGAGAAGGAAGATCAAAAAACACTCAAGGCTAAGATGAGGGACAAGGTTCGACCCAAGATGGGTAAGATTGACATTGACTATCAGAAGCTTCACGATGCCTTCTTTAAGTGGCAGACCAAACCCAAGATGACGATACATGGAGACCTCTACTATGAAGGCAAGGAATTTGAGACAAAGATGAAAGACAAGAAACCTGGAGAAATGAGTGATGATCTTAGGATAGCCCTAGGTATGCCTGTGGGTGCCAATGCACACAAAGTTCCGCCTCCATGGCTCATTGCTATGCAGCGTTATGGTCCACCCCCATCATATCCAAACTTAAAAATACCTGGCCTCAATTCACCTATACCTGAAGGCTGTAGTTTTGGTTACCATGCAGGTGGATGGGGTAAGCCTCCTGTAGATAATATGGGTAAGCCTATATATGGTGATGTCTTTGGTACGCAGAGCAAAGATTTTGATTCCCCACTGACAGAAGAGGAGGTAGAGAGGACTATGTGGGGAGAACTGGAGAGTGAGAGTGAAGAGGAATCAGAAGAAGAGAGTGAGGAGGAGTCTGATGAGGATGTCAGTGGGTTAGTAACTCCAGGAGAAACTGGTCTAGTCACTCCTTCAGGTATTAGCTCTTTACCAGCTGGCTTGGAGACACCAGACATGATTGAGCTGAGAAAGAAACGCATGGAGACAGAAATGGAAGGTGGCGACACTCCAGCACTATACACTATCCTCCCAGAGAAACGTACAGAGACCATGGGGCGGGCAATGATGGGCTCGACACACACCTACGACTTAGGAGCTGCGGGTGTGGGAGGGGCAGCAGCACGTTCAGCACCACAGGGAGTCGAGGTGGCTCTCGATCCCTCCGAGTTGGATCTGGTGGACACCGATGCCATGGCTGCGCGTTACGAGGCCACTCTCAGGGAACAGCAGAAGGGGGAGGAGGAAGATTTCTCAGATATGGTGGCTGAACATGCGGCGAAGCAACGTAATAAAAGAAGGAAGCAACAGCAAGATCAGGCTAAGCCAGCCAAGAAGTACAAGGACTTTAAGTTCTGAGATGGATTCAGTGATATATCTGTGGCTCATGAAAAGATTATTGATAGTATGAGAAGTCTAGTTTGAAGTTTGACTCTGTTTTGTATGTTGGATGATTGCTATATTGTTTTTTTATTCTCCTAGAGTTAAGCTGGCTTGTTGAAGAAGCCACATAGCCAGCAGATTTTGTTTATATATTCTTTTATCTTCATTTCAGTCAAGAAACTTAATAAAAGAAAAATTATTGGGTGTGATATATTTCAATAATCCCTTTTTTATTCTTATTTTAGGATTAACAGATACTTAATACATGAATAAACCTCTTCATTTATTTATAAAAAAAGATAACAAGAAGTCCTTTAAAAGGGGATCTTCACAAATAACAACAAATGATAAAAATTTATAGTATGTTAAAATATATATAAATACATTTTGAAAAGCTTCATCTTTACTTTTATCCATTTAACAGAACTTAACCAGGAATAGATATCACTCACAACCTTTTCTTCCTGTAAGGCACTTGCACAGAAAAAATACATTTCTGTTACCTGGCAAGATAGTCTTTGGTATATATAAATAAAAACCTACTGAATCTTAATTTACAAAACATGACCTCTAACAAACTGCCATGTATCTCTGAGACCTGTTCCTAGTTACATTTTGAATAACTCTTCATTATTAATGAAATGTCAAGACATAATCACACTTAAATGTAAAGTTGCAGACAATGTTCTTATTTCCACCCAAATGAAAAACATAACAGGTATGTTGAAGATTTCATATTCAAATAAATCATTCCATGATCTCTTCCCCCAACTTTTCCTCATCAATAGCTTCTCTTAGCTTGTGCAACTTGGGTTTCCTCTCCTGTAGAAATAAAAAAAAATTAAATATGGCATTCTTTTCATAGATTATCAAAAGCTTCATCTTTACTTTTACAATACTGAAAAGCTCATCTACTGATGAGTGCAACTGTGTTTGCATTGGACATGATGAAATATATTACAGATTATATAATATGTATAAATAAATATGTGAATTTAATATTTAATCTTAAGAAGTAAAACTATGCACAGGCACTAGTCATGTCAAGATCGCCTTGTCTATACTAACCTCTTTGTTTCCCTTGGCAAGGTGCGTTAGATTGACTACAGGCACTATAGACGGGCGTCCATGGGCACATTGGAAGGGAAGTGCACAAGTGGACAGTGACTTCACTAGGTTTTCACACTCATCATAAGTTAATTCATCTCCAAATTTGATAGCTCCTAAAGACAAGAAAAGAGAAACAAGTTATGCTTACATATAACTAAGTTACAAGTACTTTGAAATAATAAAATCAGAAATATTTACATCTGCAATACTTCTTTTAATCAACTGATTCAAACTGTGAGAAGAATTAAAGAAAAAAAGGGTTAAAAAGTGCCAAAGAATTCTCTGAGTCATTAAAACATCTCATACATTCAAAAGGACACATACCTCTACAGGCCTGGCTGCAAAGGACATTCATTAAGGGTTTTGGCATTGTTGAGACAATACCACCAGTCTGGTGCAGGGTGTAACATACATCTCGCACAATGCTCTCAATAATGGCAGTTGCTGACTGGCATCGACGTTGACGAAGCTCATGTCGTTCCCGAGCAACTAGAATACTTGGTATGGAGTGGAAATTCACCTGTGATGCACTGACCTGAAGTCAAAAGTAAAATTATTTTTGTATATGAAGGAGGTTGAATTAATTATATGCTAGTGTGTAACAATACCCACTTTCTTTCACAAGATCAAAGGAATCTACAAAGTACTAATGCTACTTAGATATAAAATAAAAGTACAGTAAAATAATCAACAAATACCTGTGTGAAGTGAAGGCCCCACTGTATGAATATTCTTGTGTATGCCATCATCAGTCGGACTTCGCTCTCAGGCAGGGTCATTTCCAGGGGGGGTGTAATCATACAAGTACGTATCACACGTTCTCCATTGTCTAAAGTTTCATAATTTTCTTCAGTGAGGGTCTCAAGGCGCACTCGCTCATCGACTGCATGTTGGTCAAAAAGTACAATAATTTCACTCACTTTGTGTAGGGTTGGATCACATGAAGTGTATGTAATTTCACAGGCTATAAACTTCTTGTCTAGTTGGCCCAGTACCTGCAAGATTATGATGGAATTAATACAACACAAGTGCTGAGTACATTCTCTTTCTACTGCTTTTTACCATCCTGTAAGTCTATGGAAATTAGACTTTTAATCTTTTATAATATATAAACAAATATGATTCACTGTACTTGCATTTTCTGTTAGCAGGTCCCTTTAATAGAAAGCAATAAATGCGTGAGTAGGAGAGAGAATGAGAGTGAATGCGAGTTAATCATACAGAATAAAAATAGAGTTCCTAGTTGCCTCTTGTCATCTCAATACTTGATACTGCAAAAATCTTACCCTGCAGGTCTGGAGCATTTCCTGAGAAAACTTGTATGGATGGACAATGTTATATATCCTTATAGAGGATTCCTTATTCATTCCTCGCTCAATACCTGTCATCTGAACTTTTGAACTCAGTACATCAGCATCCATGGCAAATGTTGGTGGCTCCCACTCTTGGCAGATTTGGGCCACTTCAGATGATTTCTCCTCTGTAGTACCTAAATTTGATGGTTTCTCAGACCACTTGATGGAATCATCGTCCATTTCAGAGTCCTGCAGTATAGACTGTATGGCATCCTTCATTCCTGGAGATAATAGGGACTCGCCTTCTTCTTCATTGTTGAGTGCTCCTTGTTGTGTATCTACGCTGTTAACAGCAGTACTGCCTGACATCCTAACCTCTGAGTTCTCACTTACTTTCTTCTTCTCCATTTCCCTTCTCTTCTTCCAAGACATGAAGGCACTATATCCGTGAGTGAGGACAAAATCTTGTTTCTGGTGCCCTCCATCTGCCTCAGGTTCTCCAGATGAAGGGATCTTAAGAACTGGGGCTCCCTGCGGCTGGCTGCTCGTCCACTCTGGCATCTCCTTAACAACTGGAGCTTCATAAGATGTGTTTCCCGTTTGGAGGTTTACGTAGACTTTCCTTCCACTTTCAGTGGTTACTTCTTTCCACAAGTTCTTGAGGTTTTCATTTGTAGATTGCTTTGTGGCCTGCCCTGTTAAACAGTCAACTTTGGATCTGTGTGTCAAGTTATCATTGTTGCTGCCTAGCAAATGTGCTCGATTACTCTCGCTTGGTGCCTCTTTGCTTGCTATTTCATTGTTAGAAATCTGATCCTCTGAGTTCTGATGACTGTCATTACTCAACTCTGTGCTACCAATAGGAATATCTGATTCTGCTAAATCATCAACCTCTCTATCATATGTTTTCTTGTGTAAGATTGCAGACTCTTCAGACTGCTCCACCAACTTGGGTAATGCTTCTTGACTATGATCACTAGGTGCTAAGGAAGGGTTTTTACCATCAATATGTATCATCTTGCCATGGAAAACTATGTCATAAGAAGGAATTTTGTTTCTTGCACTTTGATGTTCTTCTGTCACGCATGAACTAGCACTGCTGAGGCTTGGAACACTTGATCCAAAAAAGGTTCTAGCATTATATGTGTCAGTAAGTGATGCTGTACACTGAGAAATCAATTGAGAATCTCTAGTGCTAGGTATGGTAAGCTCTGAGAAATGGAGAGATGCTGACAGAGGATTCTGTAAGTCTGAGTTGATTGCTGTATTGATAGGAGTTGACTGGATATCACTATTGTGACTCTCCTTCTCCTTATGAATGATTTCCTCACTATTTCTGATAGGTGAAGCTACTGCTTGAATGCTTCCACTACATGTCTGGCTTTCTTCAGTACTGATCTCTGATGATGACTTGGTAAGCCTGAAATTTACCTCAGTATTAGGAAAATTGTTCTTAGAAAGTGGAAAGGCTTCATACTGCTCTTGTATGCTGTATGCATTTACTGTCTTGAAAGTATTTTGATTCTCTTTCATGTACTTGATATTGATATCATCATGATTTTCTGAGTCACACACCTTTACATATTTAATGTTCTCTGGATTATCAGGTAAATCTAGATCATGAACTCTAGAAGTACATTTGACTAAAGAGTCCATGGAGCTCTCATTCATGCAGGCACCTAAAAGTCCACTGCCTTCCTGAGTATCACCATGGGTTTGGTCTGAACATTGCTCTGTGACAATTTGTTGTGTAGTGTGGGCCTCATCATTTTTTTCACTCAAGATACTATCAATGACAAAAGGTTGTGTTGGAGATATTTCTTTGTGTGTGTATAAATCAAGGTTCTCCTTTGTGGCCTGATGAGTTTTTGCATACAGCTCTTCATGGCCACAATTTCCAGATGTCTGAAATAGCTGCTGGTTTATATCTTCTGGTGGGTTTACAGTTTGATGAACAAAGTCAGACTCTTTAACAGTTGTGAAAAAATTTGCATTTTTTACTTGGGATCTCAAAGGTTCATGGACTAAATCACTATTACTGCTCTCCACATTGTTTTTATCAGAAATAAATCTCTGGATATCTTCTCTGTAATAATTTAATTCACTGGATTTATCGCAATTATTTGCCACTGATTCTTCTGTAAATCTCTCTGAAGGCTCCCTCGATGACAACACTATCTCAGAACCTAAGCTCCTTCTCTCTAGTCTATCTGTGGAGGTATGGCTAATGATCTCGTCATCTACAATTTCTTCTTTTTCAAGAGACTCAAACTCCTTGATTTCTGACTCTAGTATTGGTTGGAATTTGAAGCTACAGTCCAGGTCCACAGATTTACTGGATCCCATGCGAAGAGCTTTCCCACTGAAATCACTGTCAGAGTCACTGCCTGATGCTTGGACTGTGCCCTGATCATCTATTTTGTGTCGTAAGGATCTCCGGATTTGATATCTGGTTTTGCGTTCAGCGCTCTTGATATCTGATTTGGAATTACTCTTATCTCTCTGTGACACTTGATAACCTGTGTTCTTGTTGATGCATTTGGATTGATTAGAAGAGTTCCTCTGGAATTCAAATTTCTGAAGAGATTTTAAAGATTTAGCCTTTGCTTGATGCTTCTTCCATCCTTCACTGAGAGTTTTGCTGAGAGATTTCTTATTGTTCTGTTCTCCATCCCCTCCTGTATTTTTAATTGTTGAAAAAACGCTAGCCTTTTGCGATGCATCATCTTCAAAAGTACGTGATGAGGATGCTACTCTAAGAGGTGGAGGCTCCTTGGGAGTGCTTCTGACCAGTTCCTTGGGTGTTTCAAATGGTTCCTGTTTACATTTTTTTTTATCTTCATTATAAAAATTTATGAATTCCTCTAAAGAGCTACGTTTTTTGTTACTGTCTTTGCTGTTTGCTTCATCATGGGTCTCACTGTCTGGCTTTTCTGTTTCAGTTGAAACAGTTGCCTTAATCAAAGACTGATCCTCAGGAGAAGGATGTGAATTAGTTGTGTCATCATCATTCTGAGAGACCATTCTTCTAAACATATCTAAGGAACTACGGACTTTATTTCTTGCTTCCTGAATTTTTTCTGGACTTCTCATACTTTGTACTCTTGGTGATAAACTTTGCTCTGGGGTGGATCTTAGAACAGAGTTGTCATTACATCTTTCATCCACTTTCACCGAATCAAGGCTGCCAGTTTCCTTATTTGCACCTATTTGTGAGGGATCACTACTCATATCTTTTATCTGTCTTCCCTCATCTGCTCTCAGTATAACTTCATCCTCATCAGAGTTTATCTCATCGTATCTTTGTGCATCCTTGTCCCCATTCTTTTTTCTTCTGACAGGGATACTGTGAACAGCAGACAGGTTATCATAAGTGCAGAGAGTTCTACCATATTTCTCCTGAGGTTCTCCTTTTGAGTTACTATTTTCTGCTGACCTTTTGAGACTGAAAATCTGTAGCAGAGCTTGGCTGCTGTGAGGCTCCTCCTGACTCTCCTCCTCTGTCACCTGGTCTCGTCCTGATCTCTTGAATCGCTCATCAAGAGATATGGCCAATTTCTCCTCCTCAGCAAACTTGATAACCATTTCTTCTATGCAGAGAAGAAGCTTGTCCCAATCCCCGAATTCTACAAGAGTCTTTGTGGGATCCATGCATATGTCATACTCTTTTGCAGGGCACTCAATATTGATTACATATATGCCATGCAATTTCAACCCCTTTGGTGGGCTAGAAGATTTTCCTGGTTGAGGTGTTGCTGGGTGAAGTCTATTACTTATGATTGATGTGCGTGCAAGAAGATAATTCATCATCTTGTGTATTTTTGTTTTAAGCACAACCCTCTTATTTACATATATAAACTGCAGTGCCTTGGTCAGATGTGGCTGGACACTGATGTAGCCCGTTACTGTAAACTGATCAACAGTATGATCTACCTCTACCAGACCCTGGGATTTCTCCAAACCAAACAGCTGCATGAATGTAGACATAGTGGAGTTTGATTTTTTGGTCTGTATCACCTTTGACTGGCCACTGTCATTTCTTAGACTGAGTGATATTTTTGGGTGCATGAGGGCAAAGCTTTCCAGTCGTACTCTAATGTTCTCGATGTCAATTG
>BOPN01000933.1:332500-335000 GCA_017312705.2 Penaeus japonicus
TGCCGTGTCTGCCGGAGGACATGGCGGAAGACATGGCGGACGCGGAGTGTGGCCCCTGGGAGTGTATCCCGCTACTGAATGTCATGTGAACGCCCTGTGAATTGTCCATGCCAGCGAGGCGCTGCGAGGCACCAGCAGAGGAGTAAAGAGTAGAATCGTGAGATGCTCTTTGGGGCGAGAGATGTCCGTGGGCGCCCAGGCCCTGGGTAATGCGGTTTGTGGCTACGGGCACATTATTACCCAGAACCACATGGCCTCGGAATCCGGATGGGACCTTGTATCCACGAGCCCCTGGGATCTTCTCCCCGGGCTGGATGGGTCGCCCTGGACGCTCGTACAGAGGGGACCCGTCCAGCCTCCTACCAGGCGCCGGCATAGCCATGACATTTATGGTGGGCGAGCCAGGGACGTTGGGGAGAGTGAGAGTCGTTCCCGGGCCCCCTGGCAAAGGAATCGTCCGCATTACCATCTGTCGGTCATTCCCTGTCCCCTCAAGATCTACCGGAGGGATGGTGGGAGGGTGAGACTCCGGCTGGGACGCCGGACGTGGTTGTGGTGCAGGCATGTGAGGTCCAGAGGTATCCACGTGCTGAGGAGCAGGCATACCAACGTGAGACAAAGGCTGTACTAAGGTAGTGTGCGATGTTACAGGTTGTAGAAAAGAGTCCTGGGCCACCGCAGGATGTGTAAAGCCATCGTGTGGGTGCGGCGACTGCGTCGGAACCTGCGGTGATATAGTGGGCACAGTTGTGGGTTGCGGCGAGACAGAAGGCTGCGTAGGAGTGTGAGACAGATCATCGGCGTCAGGCTGTGGCAAGGACATCTGTACCTGGTGAACTACTATACGAGGCATCGGAGTGGTGAGCTCTGGCTCTGGTTGTCCTGGAAGAAAAGGCTGTTGAGGTCTTTGAGGGGACACAGCAGGCTGCGGCAAGGGCGCCGTCTCTGCAGTGGAAGGGTATAGATGGGGAGGTTGTAGAATCTCAGGAGGGATATAATCTAAATGTGGATCTATTGAATCTTCGAGGTCATAGTGCACTGAAAGGTCAGGGTGTGGAATGACGTCACCATAATCTCCCCCCTCGTAGCCGTAGTCGCTATAGACTGTGTAGTCATAGTAGGGACTCGGGTCAATCTTCGGAATATGGAACTTTCCCTGGCCGGAAAGGCTGTCGTGACTCCCATGTGTGTAAGTCGCCAAGTCGATTCTCCGGTCATCCGACGGCTGTCCATCGCCCTCCTCGAAGTCGCTGGGGACGGATGACTGCTCGATTTCGCTTTCTCTCGGAGGAATCCCCGCCCCGCCATGGAGGCCGTCCAGGTCGATGTACTGGTAGTCCTGGCCAGGATAACTCCACTCAGACGCAGGGTAGCTAGCGATCGCTGGATGCATGTCTGGTTGGTGGACCGTTTCCATGATGCTACCCAACATATCCTGTCTCATGTGGGGTGCGCCTCCTACAGCAGAAGGATCATATGAACCGTCGATCGGTTGTAATTCCTGCAAGCTTTCGCTTATAAATGGTAGGTCTTCATGGCCAGCAGTTTGACCATGATTCCTGAATTCAGCATCTTGACTCAATCCTCCCTGCAACGCCCCCTCTTGCCCTTCTTGCAAAGTACTTTCTACAGGTATTCCTGTATGCACTAGGTTTTCATGTTCGAATTCTGCATGTACTTGGCTGTGTTGTTCGGACTGGTCAAGCGTTGTGCTTTCCTCGTCGAAATGTCCAGTTTTTCCCTCCTCGTTTCGATCATGCTGTGAACTTCCTTCACTGCCCACGAGATTTTCTTGTCCAAACTGTCTGTGAATATCGCGTCCTTGATCAAACTGTTCGTGAATATCCCCTCCTTGTCCAAGAGCTCCGTGAATATCCCCTCCTTGCCCAAGAGCTCCGTGAGCACCTCCTCTTTGCCAAAGAGGTCCGTGAATATCCCCTCCTTGCCCAAGAGCTCCGTGAACACCTCCTCTTTGCCCAAGAGGTTCGTGAATATCCCCCCCTTGCCCAAGAGCTCCGTGAACACCTCCTCTTTGCCCAAGAGGTTCGTGAATATCCCCTCCTTGCCCAAGAGCTCCGTGAACACCTCCTCTTTGCCCAAGAGCTCCGTGAATATCCCCTCCTTGCCCAAGAGCTCCGTGAACACCTCCTCTTTGCCCAAGAGGCCCGTGAATATCACTTCTTTGCTCAAACTGTCCGTGAATATTACTTCCTTGGCCATATTGTCTGGAAATATCACTTCCTTCCTGTCCGTAAGTTGATCTTCCTCCTTCAAGCTGTTTGCTCACGTCTCCTTCTTGCAATGTATTTTCTAGTTCAAATTCTGTGTATAAATCATTTTCATGACCACCTGGTCCATACACAGGGCCTTCTTGTTCATACTGTCCGTGCTGCTCTTGTTCTGCAGCAGTGTTGCCTTCTCTCCAAGCAGATAGATCATAAGCAGTTGCATTAACGTCTTCAAAACCACCGTCTGTAAACCCATAAGGAAAGTACTGCCC
>BOPN01000933.1:340000-342500 GCA_017312705.2 Penaeus japonicus
TATATATATATATATATATATATATATATATATATATGTGTGTGTGTGTGTGTGTGTGTGTGCACATACGCGAACATTTATATGTATGTATATAAATATATATATATATATATATATATATATATATATATATATATATATATATATATATAGATAGATAGATAGATATATATACATATATATACACCTATCTCCACACACAAAGGAATCCTCCTTGCGGGCGCCACTCACCCGCTGGCTCGGAATGGCCCTCGACACGTAGAGCGTGCCGGCGTCATGCCCTCCCGACGCAGACCCCATGGAGGCGGCGATGGCGGCGGCGGCGGACGAGGACGAAGCCGAGGCGTCGAGGAGTCGGGCATAGCGCTGAGTGCCTCGGGGCGTCGAACTCACCAGGCACTCGCGGTCCACGATGTACACGACCACGCTCTGGGGGGGACAAGGGCGGACGCAGGGGGGGGGTAGGAGAAAAGAGAGGTGAAAGGAGGGGGAAAAGAGAAAAGGAGAGAAGAAAGGGGAAAGGAGGGGGTGAAGAGAAGGGGAGAGAAGAGAGGGGGAAGGAGGGGGAAATGCAGAAGGAGAGGGAAGAGAGGAGAAAGGTGGGAAGAAGAAGGTGGAAAAGAGAGAAGGGGAGAGAAGAGTGGGGAAAGGAGGGGAAAAGGGGAGGGAAGAGAGGGGAAAGGGAGGAAAGGAAGTCAAAAAAGAAGAAAAGGAAGGGAAAGAAAAAGGATGAAAAGAAAAAGTAAGGGGTGGTTGAGCAGGGGTGAGAAGAAAAGGAATGGAAGGGAAAATGAAGAAAGGAAAGAGGAAGAGAACGAAAAGGAGTGAGAGGGGGGAGAGAACAGGAACGGGGGAAGGAAAGAAAAGGGTAAGGGAAGAATATCAAAGGAGAGTAGAAGGAAATAAGGGGAGAAGAGGAAATTTTAAAATCTATCACCATTAAACCATCATCATCTTGATCAATATCCAAACATCAAATAACTTTTAAAACGAACATATTAATCACACAACAAACAACAACAAACAAAATATTAACAACAGCATTTACATTTACAACAAATAAAACATTTACAAACAACAGATAAAACATTAACAACCAACAAATACAACATTTACAACAACATCATCATCACACGGTCACCACTTTACCCTCCTCAAGTCGACGAGCGTGTGTGGATGTGATGCGTTTAGGAGTGTGTGGTGGTCGGGTGTTAGGGGAGGGGTGTTGGTGGGCAGTTAGTCAGTGGGGGGAGGGGGGGAGAGTGTGTTTGGGTGTTGGGGGGTGTTGGGGGCAGGTAGTCAGTGTGGGGGGTGGGGTGAGAGTGTGTGTGGGTGTTGGGGGGGGGGCGGCAGTTAGTCAGTGGGGGAGGGGGGGTGAGAGCGTGTTTGGGTGTTGGGGGGTGTTGGGGGCAGGTAGTCAGTGGGGGAGGGGGGGGAGTGTGTGTGTGGGTGTTGGGGGGGTGTTGTTAGGCAGTGTGTGGGGGGTGTGTTGGGTCAGTCAGTCAGTGTGTGTGGGGGGTGTTGGGGTCAGTCAGTCAATGTGTGTGTGTTTGTGTGTGTATGTGTGAGTGGGTGGGGTGTCAGTGTGTGTGTGTGTGTTGCTTATGCCATTATTTAATTCTAAATGAGGAGATTCTTCCAGTAATTATCCTACTAGATATGACCTTAGATATTCATAACACTTATCATATCCAAACCATCCTGAAATTCGAACAGTGGAAAAGAATTTTCCCGCGTGACAAAACTTGCTACCAGGAGAGATGCATAGCGCTTATCGCTATTCTCTTTTCTCATGGCGGAAACTTTAAACTGGGATCGTTACCCTTCATTTCCCTAGTAGTTCTCAGATTCTTTTTTTTCTGGGAAACAAAATTCGATTATGTATCGTATGTCATTCATTCGATATCCATTTAGTCAAGCAGAAGGATTTAACGGATTAACAAGGAAAACTTTATCGTTCAATTTGTACTCAAAAGGGCCTTATCTTAAAATGTAAGACCACAGTACCACCTGCCTCAAAATGTACAATTTTGCTACAGTTTACCGCAGGTGGCAACACTGCATGAAGATAATTATCAATCAAACGATAAAATGCATTTCTGAAGAACCTTTTTGACCTTTCGTATGACAAAATTCCACTGTGTACTTTGCTAACACTGCTTCTTAAGTTGTTTACTTATGAGCTACTCTTGTATGGTTGCGATGTTTGGGTACAGTAAAGAAGCCATACAGAATTTCAAGACCTTTCATATATTTCTTTTACAACGTATTATAGTAGTAAGTACACGTAGTCCTTTCTGCGGTACTTTTTTCCTTAACCGCTCCCCTACCCACGTTCGTCTATCTTTACTATTGTAAAGGCACATTAGAGTCCATTTACGCCTGTTCTACGTGTTACTGCAACTCGAAACAAAATAGCATGGGTTGCATGTACAGATGACATAGGCAAAATTCACAAGAAGCATGAAAATAACCCGAATTTCAAATACAAACATAAGAA
>BOPN01000933.1:370000-372500 GCA_017312705.2 Penaeus japonicus
GACGTATTAAACGTGAAAGCCACAAACTAAAACATTTTTTTCCTCAGTCCCCTTTCTCTTTCTCCTCAAATTTACCACTTAATTCTTTTCAGAAATACTTAAGCACGAAAGCGGGAAAGTGGTGACAGGAGCCCCATACTTAAAATGATTTTAAGCACTTTATCCACTTGATGTTTTCAGAGCTTGTTAACCGCGCTCTGACCAACGTCCTGAAGGCAACCATAACAAAACCCATTGTTCTTTGTTTTTTTTCGAAAATGATTTCGAGTAAAAAAGGAGTTTTATTGTTACTAAAACAAAAATTGTTTGTAATACCCGTGGAAAGGGTTGTATATCATTATATATAGTTATGCAGGTTCAAGGAAATTATTACTTATAATTATGAATAGTTACGCATGTTAAAAAAAAAAAAAAAAAAAAAATATATATATATATATATATATATATATATATATATATATATATATATATATGTATATATATTACTTATGATTATAAGCACTAATGCCTATTCAAGGAAAATATTACATGTTGTCAATTATATTCAAAGAAATTACTTGTTTATGGACTGTTACACTTGCTCAAGGAAAAGTTCACTTCTAATGATAAATACTTACACCTGTTCAGTGAAGAAATTATTATTTACAATTATTAATCTAAGTAAGGTTGTTATTAATAAGATAAGAACAAAATCTAAGACAAGTTAAAAGAAATGACAACTTGATAAAATCAAAACGGTAGTGCGTCATTAACAGGGTTTTCTTAATATATATAAATATATATATATACATATATATATATATATATATATATATATATATATATATATATATATATATATATATATGTATATATATATACACACACACATATATATATATATATACATATATATATATATATATATATATATATATATATATATATATATATATATATATATATATATATATATATATATATATATATATATATATATATATATATATATATATATATATATATATATATATATATATATATATATATATATATATATATATATAAACATATATATATATATATACATATATATATATATATATATATATATATATATATATATATATATATATATATATATATATATATAGTATCATATATATATATATATATACATACACACAAAACTAAACACCTCCACGTTCGCAAAGCGTCTGCTCCAAAAGTTGGCTCCAGCTCGAGCGATCGCGCGGCGGCGGGAGGACCTCCTCGGCTCCACGTCTTTCCTCGCGCGATGAATTTGATATTTGTTAATGACTCTTTTATGAGCATGATGCGAGGACCACACGGAAGGCTAACTCTTTTTTGGGGGAGAGGGGGTGTTAATGTGTTTTTGTTTTTACGGTTCGTTTTTTTTTTTTGCTTGCTTGCTTGTTTGTTTTTTGTTCTGGTTGTCATTTTGTGTTTGTTGTGTTTTGTGATTTTGTTTTTCGTACCGTGTTTGGATTTCTGTTTTTTGTTTTGTGTGGTTTTGTCTGTCTGTATCTGTTTGTTTCTCCCTTTTCTTTTATCTGGTGTCTCTTTGCCTTTTTGTTTGTGTCTCTCTCTGTCTGTCTCCCTTTTTCGGTCTTTTTCTTTCTTTGTCCTCTCTTTGCCTGTCTCTGTGTTTGACTCTTATCTGCCACCCATTGTCTCTGCCTCTCTCTCTTTGGCTATCTGTCTCTCTCTCTCTCTCGGTCTATCTGTCTGTCTGTCTCTCTGTCTATCTGTCTGTATGTCTGTCTCTCTCTCTCTTACTCTCTCTCTCTCCCTTTCTCGATTTCTCTCTCTTGATTTTTGTTTCTCTCTCTCTCTACCCCGCCTCCTTCTTTTTCTTTTCTCTGTTGGCCTGTTGGTATGTCTGGCCGCGTTTGTATCTGTCTTTATCTCTTTCGCCAATTCTCGCGACTGCGCGTTCATCTGTTCGTTATTTTTGAACTCATCATCCTCTCGCTCTCTTTCTCTGTCTATCGGTCTCTCTGTCTCTTTCTCTGTCTATCGGTCTCTCTGTCTCTTTCTCTGTCTATCGGTCTCTCTGTCTCTTTCTCTTATTCTCGCTCTCTTTCCTTCTCTCTCTAACTCTCTCTCTCTCTCTCTCTCTCTCTCTCTCTCTCTCTCTCTCTCTATCTATCTACCTTTCTCTCTCTCTCTATCTCTCTCTCTATCTATCTATCTATCTATCTCCCTCCCTCTCTCTCTCTCTCTCTCTCTCTCTCTCTCTCTCTCTCTCTCTCTCTCTCTCTCTCTCTCTCTCTCTCTCTCTCTCTCTCTCTCTCTCTCTCTCTCTCTCTCTCTCTCTCCATCCCTCCCCACCCTTACTCCTCCGAGAAGTCAGTCATGGAGGTCTGGCAGATAAGACTCTTCTATGAGTCCGGGATATTATCTGTTCTTGATTCCATGTGTAATATAATATCACACACACACGCATATAAACATACATATGCACTCACGCGTGTACGTAACATACAGACGTACAGGG
>BOPN01000934.1:10000-25000 GCA_017312705.2 Penaeus japonicus
ATATAGTCATATATACACACAAACAGACACAGACACATACACACACACACAAACACAAACACACACACACCATATACCTACATACAGATACAAACAAACCCACTCCCCCCGCCCCCCCCCCAAAAAAAAAAAAAAAAAAAAAAAAAATCATGAAGCCACCAGCACCCCCGTAATCCCAGCCTCCACCTCCACCTTTACCTCCACCTCCCACTCTTCCTCCGGCACAGCCAAGTAACAGCTAGATACGGCTCGGCGCATTAGCTATTCACAGCGAGTCAAAAAGGATAACAGAGGAGAGCGCCGCCTGACACAAGCCCGATAAAGGAGCCTATGAATAAATTAAATAAGAATGAGAGGATTTCAGAGGGTAGAGAGAGAGAGATCGCCGCGTAGGGCAAACGTCGCCGGGCGGCATCAGGAGGGAACAGGAGACGCGACCAGAGGATACAGAGCAGGGCACAGGAAGGAAGGAGGGAAGGGAGGAAGAAAGGAAGGAAGGGAGGAAGGGAGGAAGGAAGGGAGGAAGGAGGGAGGAAGGAGGGAGGAAGGGAGGAAGGGAAAATGTTGATACAGGTACGGATATATGGGAAAGAAAAGGATATGGATCTGTTCTGTAGGCTGATTGCGAGAGAGAGGAAGAGGAAGAGGGAGAGGAAAGGGGGAGGGAGATGGGGAAGGAGCGGGGAAAGAAAGATAGATAGATAGATAGATAGAGAGCAATAAAGAGAAAGAGAAAGAGAGGAGGAAAGGGAGGAAGGGAGAGAAAGAGAGAGGGGGTGGGGGGAGCGAAAGCGAGAGAGAAAGAGAGAAAGAGAGAAAGAGAGAAAAAGAGAAAGATAAAGAGAGAGGCGGGGGAAAGAGAAAGAGAGGAAGCTAGAGGGAGAGAGGGGGGTAGAGAAGGAGAGAGGGAGAGAGGGAGAGAGGGAGAGAGAGAGAAAGAGAGAGAGAGAGAAATATATATATATATAGTCAGAGAGAGAGATAGCAGCAGAGAAAGAGAGAGAGTGGGGTAGGGAGGGAGGGAGAGAAAGAGAGAGAGTGGGGTAGAGAGGGAGAGTGAGAAAGAGAGAGGGTGAGGGGAGAGAAACCGAGAGAGAAAGAGAAAAAAAAAGATGGATCGATAGAGAGAGAAAGATAGAGATAGAGAGAGAGAGAGAGGGGAGAGAGAGAGAGAGAGAGAGAGAGAGAGAGAGAGAGAGAGAGAGAGAGAGAGAGAGAGAGAGAGAGAGAGAGAAAGAACGAGAGAGAGAGAGAGAGATAATTAGATAGACAGAAAGAGAGAGAGAGAGAGAGAGAGAGAGAGAGAGAGAGAGAGAGAGAGAGAGAGAGAGAGAGAGAGAGAGAGGGGGGTAGGGAGGGAGAGAGGGAGAGAATGAGAATGAGAGAGAGAGAGAGAGAGAGAGAGAGAGAGAGAGAGAGAGAGAGAGAGAGAGAGAGAGAGAGAGAGAGAGAGAGAGAGAGAGAGAGAGGGGGGGGGGGGTAGGGAGGGAGAGAGAGAGAGGGGGGGGGGGTAGGGAGGGAGAGAGAGGGAGGGAGGGAGAGAGAAAGAGAGAGAGAGAGAATAAAGAATAACTTAAGTCAGTGAGAATAAATTTACGCGTCTAAAATAACGCGAATCACGCTAGTGCTGCATTCCTGAAGGTAACCTTTCATTCACCAGTGCGTCCAATGCAACAGTAAAGCGCTATGCATTTGCAATCGAGCAAGCAAATTCATGAGATCGGCCTTGCGTGATCCGTGGCAAGACAATGGGTCGAGTGATCGATGCTAACTCGCCTTGCATGCCCCTGTGGCACCCAGCCCGCGTCCTTGTGTGCATGGGAAGGGACACCCAAGATACCCACTGCCGCAACCCCCCTATTGTCCTATCACATGTTTACTGCGTCCGGATCGCTGCCTCGCCCACCGCCGCGCTCTGCCCGTTCGGACGCGAGTGGCCGAAGGTGGGACCACTCCGCTTTCGAGGAAGGCGGTCGAGCTACGGCGTCTCCGTGTCATCAAGCGCCTTCCGTCATGACGTGATCCAGCACTGTCTCCGAGCGCGGTGCATGGCAAGCACGCCCTCGTCGCGCACCGATCGGGACGCCGTGATAGTTATCGTTCCCAATTAGCCTTCTCTTTGAACAAGGAAGGCTGCCGCTTTCTATGATGTTGGCCCCTCCCGCTGCTTGCACTCCCGCCCTGCTGCCTACGCTGCTTCTGCCCTTATTACGCCCCTCGGTGCCCTCCGTCGCCCTCCAGTCCGCTTATCCTACCGAGCGTCGCCAGGAAGCCTTCTCGGGGTCAGGCCTCCGGCCAAAATACTCGAAGATCATTACGAAACCTAAAATAAAATCACGAACGGTTTTTCGGCAGCGGGTTTCGTGCGCCCGCCAACATACCTCCCGCTGGCCGTGATTGTTGTGCTACCACGCCCCCTCCTCTGCCCGGGCACCGCGTACCCCTTCCTACCACTTCCTTCTCCCGTACATCGTACTATACTGGCCGCCCTTACACTCTCCTACTTCTCATTCTGTGTGCTCTGGGAATATATTCCTATTATCTCAGCGCATAGTTTGTTCGTCATGTTCAGTCATCAGACTATCCTTTCAAATAGTAATGTACAGCAGTGTTACCTCCCTCCCCCACCTTACACTAAGGCACTCTACATTTTATACCCATCCATTATTTCCGAGTACAAGTCAATGTACTTCTTCACTTTACTTGAATAGATAGAACACTGTTTTTTATGCAATGAAGCCCTATGCGCGGTCCTTCCCCGTAGGCCATACTGCTCAGAAATGCTTCATTTCTGACCCTACCCTTTAGCTTCCATTAACATGTCCTACACTGTACAATAACAGTAATCCAAACCTTAAAGGCATTTCAACAGGTCGGAAAGCAAAGAGGAAAAAAGGGGAAAAAACTCGGTCGACCCAAAGCGAATCCAACGGAGAAACCAGCAAAGAAGAAACCCAGGCTGTAGAACACACCCAAGGAAACCGGCAGCTGAAAACACAGCAATAAGAGTAGGAACCTGGAAGACACAGCAAGGAGACAGCGCCCCCCCCCCCCTAAAAGACAAAGCCAGCGGACAGAGCAAGGGGCGGGCAGACAGAAGACGCCGTGGCAGTTATTTCCTGGTGGAGAGCATCAAAGGTTGGGCCATCAAAGGGAGGGGCCCGCCCGGTTGGCCGCTAGGAAATAATACAATACTGGCCAGTTCCAACTTTTATAGCTTGAGGATTGTTCCTCTCATGTCTCTAGTGTTCTGGAAAGGATTCTCTAGCCTATATTCGGAAGACGACCTCCTCTCGCCAGCGAAGGACGACTCTGGACGACTTTGTATCTCCCTGCTCGTTGTCGTAAATGCGTGTTGTTGACTATCAATTCCAAGAACGGGATGGGAATGCGAGGCAAAGGAAAGAGAGGTAAAGAAAGAAGGAAGAGAAGAAAGCGGGCTGTTCAAGTATATTCCATGCAAGATGAGAAGAAAAAAAAAATATAAAGAAAAAATACGAAAACAAGAGTAATTGTGGTTATTTGATACAATAAACAGGAACACAACAACATTACAGTAAACCACATACAGGCTCCTTGCTTTCAGATTTGTTTTTCATTATCATTACTATTATTACTAATTTTGCACAAACTAATTTCGACCGCAGATTATATAACCAACAATGAGAGGAAGAAAGTCGAATCATTCATTTCTAGAACAGTCCAGAAAGTCTTCTATTTTTCATGAAAGCCGACTTGAAAAAAAAAATCAGAACAATTTTTATAGCAGAATTCAAGCTGCATTATGGCGAATCCATCTCCCATAATAACATTGATAATGACACGATAATGATAGTAAAAAAATAGAAAGGTAAAAAAAAAAATCGATCGACCCCTTTCTCTGCACTATTCCAATGATCTTCATAATCATTATCATCATTAACCTTATAGCCCATTCACGAATTCAGCAAGACTCGAGAAGGCGGCCACATTACAACCCCCTCCCCCCTCCCCCCTAATAACAAGCAGCAGATGACGAGCCGCCGTGGCCTGAACACCGCATCCTCGCCGTCGTCCACAACAACAAAATTAAAGGATAATTTTTGGCCGAATCTCCCTCCGCGCTGTGATAAAAGGGGGAAGCCGCGGGGGGACCCAGCTGGCCATGGCATGTCCTATTTCCCAAGCCTTTTGGTGCCCTCATCTCTTCCCCCCCTCCTCCCCCTCCCCCTTCCTCCCGACAACTCCTCCTCCTCCTCCTCCTCCTACTCCTATTCCTCTTCTTACTCCTCCATCCCTTTTTCCCTTTCTCAATCTTCTTCTTCCTTCCTTTCTCATATTTTCTTCCACGTGCCTCCTCTCCTTCCCTTCTTACCGTCCTCGTATCCCATTCCTCCAATTCTTCCCTCTTTTTCCTCTTCCCATTTCTTCGTCTTCCGTTCCCCTTCCTTCCTCAACACAACACTCCCCATTCCTCTCTTACCATCACCTCTCCCCAAATTCCTTCACCCTCCTCCTCTTCCCCAAATTCCTTCTCCCTTCTCCTCTTCCCCCATTTCCTCTCCCTCTTCCCGCATTCCCTCTCCCTCTCCCTCTTCCCCCATTCCCTCTCCCTCCTCTTCTTCCCCAAATTCCTTTTCCCTTCTTCTCTTCCCCAATTCCCTCTCCCTCTCCCTCTCCCCGCATTCCCTCTCCCTTTCCCTCTTACCCCTTTCCCTGTCTCTTCCTTGACCCCTCCGGCCCTGCTCACGCCGAGATGCGGGCAGCGTCTGGTCACTCGGACGCACAAAAGATCACTCCCCCCCCGCCCTCGCGTCTTGGGAGGAGGAGGAGGAGGAGGAGGAGGAGGAGGAGGGAAGAGCGGAGGGAAGATGAAAAAGAGGAGGAGGAGGAGAGGGTGGGGGAAGGAAGGAAAGACGAGGGAGAAGGGTGAGGGGGAAGAAGGAGGGAAATAGGGCTATGGAAGCATCAAGGAAGAGAAGAGGTAAGAAGAAACAAATGGGAGGAGGGAAAATCAAGGACAAAGTGAGGGAGAGAGGAAGGAGGATAGACGAAGGATGGACTAAGAGGGGAATGAAGGAAGAAGAAAGAAAGGAAGAAGGACAGGAGGATCGAGAAAGAAGGTCTCAGGTCGTCGCGAAAAGAAAAGGCCCGATTAATAAATTTTCCTCCAGAAGTACATAGGTGTCATTTCATCGTCCTCATTGCCACCATGACTACCATAGCTACCATCGCTCTTGTCACCATTGCCACCATCATAAGCATCATCACCATCATCCTTCCGAGCCTCCCTTTCACCCGTACCCCTTTCAGCACACAAAAAATCAGCAAGCAACGGCGATATCCAGAACGATGTCCGAGCTGGGAGGAGAGGAGAGGGGGGGGGGGCAGAGAGGTGGAGAGAGGGAGAGCAAGGGGGGAGGGGGGGAGAGAAAGGAGGGAAGGAGGGAGGGAGGGAGGGGAGAGGAAGGGAGAGAGAGAGCAAATCGGGTGGAGAGGGGAGGGGGGAGAGAAAAGAGGAAGGGAGGGAGGGAGGGAGGGAGGGGAGAGGAGGGAGAGCTAACTGAAAGGGGGGGGGGGGGGCTCACCGGACAGCCAGACGGAATTCCATCGCTGAAAGGCTTACGTGATCCATGGGAAAGGTCAGCTGCTGGTCATCTCTCTTTAGTCCACGAGAACAACAGATCAATAACCACATAACTAAAGACGTGAGGCTTCCTAAGGAGCAGAAAGGTAGGGGGGAGGGGGAGGAGGGAAGGTGGGAGGGGGAGTTTGACGTGAGGAATGCAAAGTGGTCTATCAAAGGTGGTCAGTCATCAACGGCAGACCATGTTCCCTCGTGTATCATCGCTTTTTTTTCAAGTGAACTTGGACGTACATTAAAAAAAATGCGCAGGTATTCAAACAACAAAAAATAGCAACCACTGCAAAGCCTTCTACTATCACTAGGCTACTACTACTACTTTCACTACTATTGGTACTGCTACTACTTCACCTACTATCCTTACAACAGACAGCAAAATCAAATTCAAGTATCATAGCTAATAGCATCCCACTTCGAGAAATAAATCAAAATAAAATAAAGTTCAAAATATCAAAACAGGCCTACTCACTTCATCCTTGGGAGCTGCCTTGCTGGCGCCGCCCATGGTGCATCACCCATAAAGCTTTCATCTTCTTGGGTCACATCCAGCACGCCCGCGCCCACATCCGAAGTCGTATCTGCTTTGCCCTAGAGGATGAAAAACACTCGTTGACTAATAGGTCTAAATATGGTACTAATATGTTCATTATATGCCTGCCACCTCCCTCGACACACACACACACACACACACACACACACACACACTTTCGCGTAAGCGCATCCAACAAAAAGACAAAGGCAACAAAAACAAAAGACTTACGAGGGGAATCCTGAAGCGATTGTTGGTCGTTCGGAAATCATCATCTTCGTCTTCTGTAACAAGAAATAAAAAGATAAATTAAGTGTCATTATATAAAATGTTGCCAGGGATCGACATGTGCTCCGGAGTAGTTCAGAGTTCGAATTCCAGTCCAGACAGTCATCCCAGTTCACAAAAATACGCCGAAGGAAATCTATGGCTAGACGTTGATGTTACTTAACCACGGTCGGAGTCGAGCCTGAGACAGGATTCGCACACACCTCTCCTCACGGGCGTATTAATGAGATGGACACAAGGATGGGCGTATTAAATCATCACCCAACACCATATCGAAAGGGGTGCTCATCGACGTTCATCGATCACGGGCGCGAATTTGACATGTATAGGAAAATATCAATGAAAAAGAAACATGCAACTCACAGTCTTACCGGGGATCATACCAAGGAACGCCCAGTTACAAAACACATCATCTTAACCACTGCCAAGGCTATCAAAGCAAATCACAGTCACCCCATTTCACACCAATGATGCTGCACAACATATTTATAAATCATCCCTTTGTCTCTAAATCATCCAATCATCCTAGTTCCTATGTTATGAACATGTACCGACTTTCCTCTTTCCCTTCGCTGGCACCACCGTCTGGTTGACCTGACCTTCTGTTCTTCTGTTTTTTTCTTTCCTGCAATGTGCTACTATTTTCTTACTTACGCAGGTACAGTTGCTTAAAAAAAATCCTATACTTCCCTATGTTATTTCCTATATTAGTAGCGTAATGACGTACTGTAACGGCGGACGTGGGTGGTGTGCGTTTGCATGTCATCGTGATAAGCAATAACATGCAAATAGGAGAGTGATTAAAACACCAACAGCAAACAAGTAGTGAAACTTTTTCTGTGCTCCTCACTTGAACTTGAGACAAAACCTTCACTTATTTCGAAATAGTGTGCTCTTGTGTTTGTAATGTATCTTGAGGTACCTCACATCAACCCAAGTTTCCATCTTATTAAGCTGATCTAAATAACGCACAACAAGCCATCAGGAGTTGGGTTTTGTGGTGACATACCATAACTATCGGTCTCAAATCAAGGTATGGGGCCTAGCACGAGGTGTCAAGAGGAAGAGAGAGTGGCACCGCGACGAGAAAGTGCCGCCGCCACGGGTGCCACGACATAAACACTTTCAAGCAAGCGGGGGTGGGGTGGGGGTGGGGGAGTGGGGGGCTCGCCTTCCTAACGTGGTTATAACAATCTCGACAAGTTTGGAAACACAAGGTAATAAACCCCTAGTTGATCAACCGCGACAACTTGGTAAGGACAAGTTCAGAGACTCCGGGAACTCGTCACGCTTAAGTTTATAACTGACTATAACTTTGACAAAGTGCGGTGGCCGAAGAGGGAGGGGCGATGGGGCAATGGAGGGTGTGTGTGAGGGGGGGGGGGATTAGAGGCACAGGCGAGGCAGCACGATAAGAGAGATACCTTGTCGAACGACGGAAATATCTCCAAAGGAAATCATGGCATTGCACAAGAATAGAGCAATGAGGACGTGATGAAATCGAATTACTCACACTGACACACACACACACACACACACACACACGCTCCTTCACAAGCCAATCCCGCGTCGGCATCGCCACTTCCTCTTCCTCGTGCCATGACGTCGGGACATAATGGCCTGATTAGCGCCCCGCCTCCCCCCCCCTCCTCCCGCGGTAAATAACTCATCTAACGTTTAATTAACTACATCGACCGTCGTCCGCCGCCATCATCAACTCTCCTCACGTCAAGGCTTAAACTTCGGATCAATAACGCGAGCCGAGTGTCTTCCCGAGCCGCCTCGCCGATAAGCCTACGCCGATTAGTGCTCGAGAGGACGGAGGCGGAAATGCGGCCGAGGAGGGGGGATGGGGGGGGGGAGGTGAACGCTAAGGGACGTTGATCGTTGAAAGCCGATGGATAAAATACCAAGGGATAAAGTGAAGAGATTTCATGCCTATACTTATAGGTTACGGTCTACTGGCATAATGCGGCATAAACATGAAAATGCAAACACATATTTACTTTATACACACCTTTACCTATCTATTTGTCTGTCTATATGTACATATACATGTACATATATGAAAAAAAAAACTTTTATCTTAATGTTAAGGAATGTGGTTTGGATGTGTTTGTAACGTTAAATGAAAATAGTTTGAGTATAAAAGTCTGAATGTACAAAAAAAAAGTTATCTGAGGACTGCGGTGTAAAATTAATAAGAACATAATAAAATTATATCAAAGCTTGGTCTAAAACTACAAACCTCCTTCCCTTCCGGGCCTACACTTTCTCCCATAACCGCGTATACCATAATGAAGCACCATGCTGAAGTTTTAGTTCTTCAGCAAGTTTCAGAGTAACCAACTGACAGGGACAATAGACAAATATCAAGACTAGTAATAGACAAGATATTTGGTGGTTCGCCGGTGCTAACTAGCCTCGGTGCTGGAAGTGTGACTGCCATACATTCATCCGATTATGCATAAACTTTATAAAGACATATACATATAAAGATGATGTGCATTCCCATTGCAATACACACATACACGCGATTTACACACACACACACACACACACACACACACACACACACACACACACACACACACACACACACGCATGCACACGCACACACACACACACACACGCACACACACACACACGCACGCACACACACAAGGTTACGAGGGTCTGGGAGAATTTGTGAAGATAATGGTGTTTGCAACCATCCCCCTCCCCCCTTCCCCCTGCCACAAAGGGGACTCGTTAGGGGGAGGCGCGCCCCTTTTTACCGCCGTAATACAGTGCCCGAAGACAAACTAACGGGATTACAGCTGGGATTTGGGATTTAAAGGGGAGTTGCGGACGCGCCGACTTCACCGGAGGGAGGCTTTCGCTGGATGGCTGGGGTGGATAAAGGGGGAGGGCGGATATAGTTGTGATACCTCTAACACTACGACTATCACCATCAATGCTACAACTATCACTACTGCTACTGATACCACTACATGTACTACTGTGGGCACTCGTATCACTACCAATGCCACTTCGATTACTACTAATAACACCAACACTATATTACTACTGCTGCAACTACCTCCCTCAATATTAGCATTGCTACAATATACATCACTATTACTACTACAACTTATTAAGCAATCAACATCCTACACACACACACACCACTTCTTGAAGTATCACTGTCATTGATATTAGTACTGTTGCTACTACAACCACTAGTCCACTACTATAAAACAACTGCTACCACTACCTCTACTAATGCTAAACCACCTCTACTACTAACGACTAATCTTACACTATTGTAGTCCTACTATTTCTACTAATCCTGCAACCACACCTACATTCTGTCCTTGCAATTACCTTACCTCTATCATTTCCTGTGTCTATCTCCATTCTCCCTTCCACGCCTTTCCAATGCGTTTTATTCTCCTTTCTCCTCCCTTCTACTTATTTCGCGTTTCTTGCAAAATACCGACTTCCTCGTATTTCTCAATCTAAATCATTTTCCTTACCTCAAAGTTCATTCAAATTTCTGGAATGATTTTGACGCTCACACCCATCCTTTTATGCTACTATACCTACACTTAGATACACTCAAAATCTATGTTAATCAACCCCACACACACTATAAGCACTACATATAACCAAAAATATATAGCGTAATCTTACTCCACAACGCAATCAACATCACCACCAACAATACAAATAACGAATAACAACGAAACTAAAAATCCCAGAATAATAACCAACCAACAGCAACAACAACAACAACAACAACAACAACAACAAGACCCAGAGATAACAATGCCAACACCATTACGCAATCACGCTTCATCCGACACAACCCCCCCCCCACCCCACCCCCGTTCCCTCCCCGCGTTGATATCAGCAGAGAAGGTGTAACCGATGGAGGCACGGAGAACAAAGGAAGAGTAACTGTGTAAGGGGCTGCGGCGCCGGGCTGGTTTGATGTGGGCTTTGCCGCATCACGCAATTACGCTGCTGAATAACACGGGATGAATAACACGTGGGGGCTCGATCTGTTTTGAGCGCTGGTGGATTACGGGCGACGGGGAAGGTGGGGGGAAGGTGGAGGAGAGAGAAAGGCAAGGATGGGGGGAGAGAGAGAGGAGAGAGAGAGAGGAGAATGAGAGTGAGAGTGAGAGAGAAAAGAAAGAAATAGAGAGAAAAACGAGAGAGAGAGAGAGTTAGAGAGAGAGAGAGAGAGAGAGAGAGAGAGAGAGAGAGAGAGAGAGAGAGAGAGAGAGAGAGAGAGAGAGAGAGAGAGAGAGAGTAACATTTAAAGACTACGTATATACATATGAAGAAATAGGGTTTAAGCATTTCTATAAATAAACAGCTCTGAAAAATTCTTGCGCTGCCTGATCTCACATCTGATCAATGAAAAGGACTGTCAGTAACACCAGAGTAACACTAAAGTAAAGTTTTGCAATCTAAATACTTGTGCATGCAATCTTTGCCTTTCGCCCCCCCCCCCTCTGGGGATTCATATGGCCTCTCCCCTACCTGGATTTGGCTTATGTATTTCGTGCTTACTTATTGAACACGTGATCCAATCGCCTATGCTGGCGTGTCCGTTTGAATCTGTAAACAAACGTGCTACTTCGTTAACCATGTAACAACTTTTGGCAGTGCTGTTGGACGAATGAAATAAACATTTATTTTTCGAATCAACTGAAAATTTCTATATGAAATTGAATTTATACCGTCTTTAATATCATCATTTATGAGCCATTTATCGTGGGAAGATTACAATACTATATTATATATTACGTAACAAAGGCTACCCATCTACAGGAGCTCAGGTCAAAGGCTTAAAAGGAAAGAAAGCAACAAAAAGAAAAAGATATTTCCGGTAAAAAAAAAAAACAAAAAAACTTGATCACGTGACTAATTAACGTCGACTTTTGGTACGCGAGCGAGCGGCGAACGACCAAGAGCAAAATATCTTCCCCGTCGGGCTTTAATGCCTTGAGTATCATCTGCCGAAACATGCGATTAACAAACCTACGGTAATAAATACAAAGGAGAAGCGATTCAACGAAAGGAGAAAAGGGGGTAGGGGTAGGGGAGGGGAGGGGAGGGGAGGGGATATCCGACCTCCTCCTCCATCTGACATGCGAGCGAAAGCCATCGGAAACCCCGCTGCCACCGCCGCCGCTGCCGCCGCCCGGGCCGGAACAACGCCGAGGCTGAAGCTGAAGCTGAAGCCGAGGCTGAAGGCAAAGGCCTCGCTCATCATCCACGTGAAGAAGAGATAAACAAAGGAAGGAGGGGCTCGTGGACGGAGATATTGATTGATAGCTCCGTCTTGGGACACCAGCGACCCCCTTTCCTACCCCCTACCCCCTACCCCCTACCCCGTACTCCGTACCCCCGTACCCCTCCCGCTTCACGCACCCCGCCAGGCATCCTCTCCCCCCTCCCCCCACCTCCAACGACACCCCCTTCGACCCAGGCACCTCACCTGGTGCTGCAACGCCTCTCGGCCGGTGTGCCTCCTCCCACCCTCTCCCTTCCTCTCTCTCTCTCTCTCTCTCTCTCTCTCTCTCTCTCTCACTGCCATTCCCTCACTCCCTCTTCCTCTTCCTTTCTCTCTTCCCCTCTTCCTCTTCCTCCCCGCGACAATCCGGCCCGCGCGACGGTGTTACAGAACCTGCATCATCTTCCATTCACAACGCGTTCCTGTGTGCCTTTCTCTCCCTCCCCCTCGTTATGGGTTTTATCTGCGATTTTCTTTTTCCTTCATCCTCGTCTCCGTCATTATTTCTGTGCATGGCAGAACTGTGCGCGCGTCTGCCTCTCTGCGTGCATGCGAGGCGACGCTCCGAAGTACAAAGCATTGCAGGGAGTTCAAGCTAATCAGTTATTGCAGCGAGAGCAACAAGTGCAAAGCTAAATTAGTAAATGAGCTCGAAAAGTTGCGTTCTCGGGGACTTGAACTCAGCCAGAGCTTCATAAGTCAAAAGACTTTGACAGTAGATACGCCAGCGATTAAAGAACACAGATCGGATACCGGGTCTTAAAACTAAACGCAGAGGGACCTTTTTTTTTTTTTCTTTTTTTTTTGAAAATAAAAGTAGCAAGATAGGGCTGGTCTTGGAGAGAAGTTAGGGTCTGCACACTAGCATTAGCATATGCCTCCTGGGTATGTTAAGCTTCCCCTTATCCGCAACTTGGGGCATTTTTTTCAGTATTTCAGGTGTGTGATCACATGCCCTCTGCATTTTCAAGGATATCCGCCTTGTGCGTCAATTTATCTTATCTACACGTTTCTGCCTCACTCTCACTCCGATCATTCTATTTCCTTACTTCTCTTTTCCATCACTCCTTACTCTTTCCTTCACCCTCTCTCCTACTCCGTCCTACTTTCTCCTCCACCCTCTCTCCCACTCCTTCCTCCTGCTTCCCTCTCCTTCTTCATCCCTCTATTTATCTTCGTCTTATCTCCTCCTTTCTTCCTTTCTTTCTATCTCTCTCTCTCTCTCCTCCCCTCCTCCCATTAACCTCCTTCCCCGGCAGTGTTGATAGCTTCGCCAGCAAAGCCCTGACCCTCGTTGCTATCGCATCTCCTCTCTTCCCACTAAAAAAAAAAAAGAAAAAGAAAAAGAAAAAAAAGAAGTTAATGTTTTATGTTTACATTTCTCGTCGGGTGTCTCCTCCATCCTCTTCCCTGCTCCTGACTTCTCTC
The DNA here is from genome assembly GCA_017312705.2 of Penaeus japonicus. NCBI lineage: Eukaryota > Metazoa > Arthropoda > Malacostraca > Decapoda > Penaeidae > Penaeus > Penaeus japonicus. The sequence continues at coordinate 23,159 of BOPN01000934.1, forward strand.
TCTCGAGGGTGAGCTTTCTCCTCTTTCGTCCGAGTTCATCTCTCTCTCTCTCTCTCTCTCTCTCTCTCTCTCTCTCTCTCTCTCTCTCTCTCTCTCCCCCCTTCCCATTCACTTCCACTTCCCACATTCTTGGCTCTCGTGCTGCTTTTGGTACTGGATCTCTCGCTCTCTCTCAATCTCTCGCTCTCACTGTTTTTTTTCTGTTCTTTCTTTCATTTGCGCTTCTTCAGTGTATATACTTTTTTCTCCCTTTCTTTGTACCTTCGCTGTGTGCATTCTCTTGTCCGCCTCGGCTGTTGCTTCTCACCTGAGCCTAAGTTTCTCCTTCCTCCTCCTCCTCCTTCTCTTTCTTCTACTTCTGCTTCTACTCCTCCTCCTCCTCCTCCTCCTCCTCTTTCTTCTACTTCCGCTCCTCCTCCTCCTCCTCCTCACTCATTCGGGCAGTCCTTCAACCCGGTCTGTTTACCTCATGGCCTACCCATTTTCACTGTTTCACCTTCGCAAACTCTACTGACTCCTTGCCTGTTTAACCTAGGAGTTATCGTATTTAATTTATGTCCTTTTCCTCCATATTTCTTACTGCCTTCCCTTCTTCTCGGCTCTATGACTTCTTCCAACACTAGACCTCCCTTAATAATGCGTATATAAATGTGAAAATAATATATTCTCCCACTTACAATCCTATTGACCTTTATTCTCTAGTCTATAGTGAACTGTCCAAACATATTTTGAACTAATTATCGTTTCAAATTCATCACAAACCCTATCACTTCTGTCCCCCCACCCCCCACCCCCGCCTATTTCCTCCCCCTGCTCTCTTCCTCCAAGCCTCTATCCCTAACCCTAACCCTGCCCCTCTCCGGGTCTGAGAGTGAGAGAGCCAAGGCCCTTTCGTTGCAGAGTGTGTGCAACGCACGTGTGTCTGCGAGTGCAGTGCCTACCCGTGCCACGACGCCGCACGACACTCGGCACTCCGCCCCCCCCCCTCGTGCATCGCATTCGGGGGAGGGGGGGCGGACTAGGGTGGGGTGTGTGAGTACGTAAAAAATATAGAAGTGAAGTAGTGAATAAAAGATGGAGATCTGGCCCGAGACCATCCCAGGAGTGATGACGCAAGGCAGGAAGAAGCGCAGGCTCTCGCTCTCGTCTTCCTCCACCGCTGCTAGTCACTCTCCCCCTCCCTCTCCTTTCTTCTTTTTCCTCGCTCTTTCCTTCCCTCTTCCTTCCTTCCTTCCCCCGCCCTCTTTACTTCCTCCTTCTTAATTTTTCTCCCCTCAACTCTCCTTTCACTCGTCCCTTCCCTCCCCCTCCTTTCCTTTCCTTTCCTTTCCTTCCTCCATCCTCCTTCTCCTATCCTTCTCACCCTCTCTGCCTCCTTACATCCGTCTCATCCTCCCCTCACGCCGCCGCCGCCGCCGCCTCCTCCTCCTCCTGCTCTATCTCCTCCTCCAATAATACTCGTCCTCCTCCGTCCCTCAGCCTCGTCCTCCAACCAAATCCCACGAGAATTCCTCCACGGAAAGGAAAAACAAGAAAGGGAAAAAAAGAGAAGAGAAAAAAATTCTCCAACTCTCCTCCTTCAAGCTCGTCCTCGAAAAGACCCTCCCCCCCTCCAATACCCTGCCATCTACCCCTAACCCCCTTACCCCACCCTCACCACTCCCACCCACTCCCGCCACACAGTGAGTGCAGGTGTCGAGCACAGGATGAAAGTCCGCGATTATTTAGCAACTCTACAGGCGGGTCTCAAAAAAGCAAGATGGCTAGCATGGAGGAAGTAGTCGGAGTGGGGGGCGGAAAGCGGGCGCTACAGAGAGGGGGGCTGAAAGGGGGGCGGATATG
>BOPN01000934.1:67500-72500 GCA_017312705.2 Penaeus japonicus
AATGATGACACAAACAATATATATAATAACAATAACAATATTAATCATAGCAACAATAATGACGATGAGAATAACTACACAAACGACAACAATGACTATAATCATAATGATAATAAAGATGACAGTAACAATAATCACTATTATTGAAAACATATTACAAAACATTACACTTTAAATACATTCTTGTTTCAAATATATCACTTAAAATACATTCATTCAAACTCAAAAGACTGACTTTTGTTTTTTGTGGCACAGTACCATCTTTCCCCAATTTCACAATCAAATTATATAGTATTATATATTCAATACCTTTAAATAAAAAATCCGCCTTATATAATAAAATCATTACTCAGCAACAACAACAAAAGAAATACGAAGAAGGAGAAGAGGAAGAAGACGAAAAAAAGAAGAGAAAGAAAATGCAAGAAGAACAACAACAACAAGAAAAGGAAATGAAGAGGAAAAAGTAGCAGAAGAAGAAGAGGAGGAATAAAAATAAAATCAAAAAGAAAAAGAAGAAAGAGAAAAAATCGCAAAAAAACTAAAAGGACAAAAATGAAAAGAGAAACAAGGAAACAGAAAGACAAAAGAGCAACACTAATTAGAAAAGAAAGGAACACGTAAGAACATCAACGAAACAGGAAGCGGCGACTGATGATAACCACATTCATAAGAAGAAAAAAACAGAAAAAAGAAGAAAAAAACGAAAAAAAATCTATTTCATTACTTCATTTATCTAATTCATTATTATTCCCTAATGCGTAAGTATGAATCCTTATAAAACGCAATGTGGATATAATCTTTAACATTGAACACTCTAACCTTAAAAATACACAATAATAATTCATACAGATATATATTGGTTAATGAGCGTGAATATGTAGGTTTATGTTTATCTTGTGTATGATGTCGATATAAACAAAAGAAAGGAAAATACATTTATATATAGTGTGCACATAAAACCGGTAGAGAAAAAACCCATCATTACAAATATCTAAGACACCCTTCCTAACCGTGGAAGAAACACTCACCCTCCAAAACATGGACATATAAACATACATACATATATACATACATACACATACACATACACATACACACACACACTTCACATAAACAAGAACCAACAAAAACGGCAAAAAGAGCGATAAAAAAAACAAAAAACACCACCAACCCAACACACACACACGCACTTCCCACACCCAAGGAAACGTCAACAACAACAACAACAAAAAGGCAAAACAAGAGTAAAAAAACAAGAAGAAGGGAAAAAAAAGAGCAAAAACAACGCTCCACCAGCGGCGACCGATACGCTTCGGCCACGGCAACTTTCGAGAGGTAATAACAGGCATCGAAAGGGGGAGGAGGATGGGGGAGGGGGAGAGGGAAGGAAGAGGAAGGAATAGGGGACGGGGGGGGGGGGGGGGGAGAAAACCTGAAGTTCATCTTAATGGAAAAAGTTGCGAGCAAGGAGTTGGTGTCGGATCCCGTGGAAGTCGTCGTCTGGCGAACAAATTTAACCATTCAGATGCTTTTTTACTAATCTTTTGTCCTCTTTTTCTAAACCATCTTATCCCCCCCCCCCATCCTCTCTCTCTCTCTCTCTCTCTCACTCTTTACGGATCTCTCTCTAACTCTCTCTTCACGTCTCTCGTCTCTCTCTCTCTCTCTCTCTCTCTCTCTCTCTTCTTCAAAATAATCTCCCGAGACGCGCCAGACTCAGCCGCCATTGAGACCGCGAGAGTAATGTTGATTACCAGGCGGCCGGCACGTCCGGAGGGGGTGGGGAGGGGGGATCAGTCGGCCGAGGGACGGGGAGGGACGAGGAGGGACGGGGAGGGAAGGGGAGGGACGGGGAGGGACGAGGAGGGACGAGGAGGGAGGGGGTAGTCGGAAAGGGGGATGCCATGTCCGAGGGGAAGACGGGGAGAGGGGGAGGAGGGGTCAAGGAGTAGAAGAGATGGGGATAGCATGTTTTGAAGGAATTAAAAAAGAGGGATAAGGGGGGGGGGGGGGTAGGGGAAGGAAGGTAGGAAGGGAAGTGGGATTAGAAAATAAGGCAAGAGATAATGAGAGGGAAAAGGATATAAATAAGAAGGAGATAGAAGGTGGAGCACAAGTAACACACCCAAAGGGGGGAGGAGGGAAGGGGGAGAGTAAAAGAGGTATCATAGTTCACAGGGGAATAGAAAAGGGGGGGAGGGGGACAATGGTGAAAATCCAAAATGGAGATAGGTGGGGTAGAGGGAAGGAGAGAGGAGAGAGGGAGACAAGAGAGATGGGTGGTCTTAATGAGACGAAAGAAACGAAAAGGCTATCAGGGGAGTGAAGAAAGGAAAAGGGAAAGGAGAAAAAAGGGAAAGATGGAGGAAGAGGAAGAGGAGGAGGAAGAAGAAGAAGGGGTTGAGGATGTAAAAGGGAGGAGGAGGAGAAGGATAAAAGTATGAGGAGGAGGAAGAGGAAAAAAGGATGATGATGATGAGGAGGAGGAAGGGATGAGGAGAAAAGGAAAAGGAGGAGGAAGGGAAGTGGAAGAGGAGGAGAAGGAAGAGGAGGAAGAATATGAAAAAGGAAGAAACGGAGGAAAAGTGGAGGAGGAGGATGGAGAGGAGGAAAAAAGGAGGAGGAGGCGGAGGAGGAACAAGAAAAAAGGAGGAAGAGGAGAAAGAGGACAATAGGGGGATGCAGAGGAGGAAACGTAACAGCAGGAAGAAAATTACATCAACGTTGAGAAGGCGAATAAAAAAAATTGTAGGAGGAAGACCAGAAGTGGAAGGTTTAAGTCGAGAGAAGAAGAAGAAGAAGAAGAAGAAGAAAAGGAAGAAGACGAAGAGGATGAAGAAGTAAAAGAAGAAAACGAAGAGGAAGAAGAAGAAAAAGCAGAAAAAGGAGAAGAGGAAGAAGAAAAAGAAGTTGAGGAAGAAAGGGAAAATGGTGAATAAGAAGAAAAAGAAGGATAATGAGAAGGCAGAGGAGAATAAACAGAATAAGAAAATGAAAAAGAGGAGGTGAAGAAACAGAAGATGTAAAAGAAAAAGAAAAAAACAAGAAAAAGAAAAATGAGGAAGAAAATAAAAAAGGAGAAGAGAGACGAAAAAACAAACAAGAAAGAGACTAAATAAAAATAAAAAGAAAGACATGGAAGGATAAGAAAAAAAAAGAAGTACAAGGGGTGACGGAAGACGGTAGGGGGGGGGGGGGGGGGGAGGGGAGGGACTCCTTACACCGAAAAGTGGCTTAGGGGGATGAGGGCGATGAGGAGATGAGGAGAAGAAGGGATGAGGAACGCCTCCAAGAACCGAAGTCAAGGCGCTGTGGAAAGGAGGCTTCGGGGGGAGGGGGAGGGGGAAGGGGGGATGTGGTCTCCTGGTTCGGAATCGCCTGTTTTGTAAGTCGCTGAATTAAATAACATTTATATAGTTATTCATCATTATCCTCATAATTAGTTTCTTCTTCCCAATATTATCATCATCATTATTGTAATTATCATTGATACTAATATTACCATTATTATCACCTTTATCATTGTCATTAATTCTATCACTATTGTCATTATCATACATAATGATACTGCCAATATTCTAATTTTGTTTTAAAACATCAACCATTCATAATAATCATGTTAATAATATCTACAATAAAAGTGGAAAAAATCAATGGTTGCAATTAACAACATACAGTAACAATGAACGAAAAAAAACAAGAAAGAGAGAGAGAAAAAGAGACGTACCGAGACGTACATAGACACATATACATACATACATACTGTATATACAAACACACATACACACAAAATAAAAATCGCGACTAATTTAAAGCTCGGAAGCAACCAGCTGTTTTTCCAAAATATCAAAAAATCTTCGCGTAAATAAATAGAAGAAGGAGGAGAAGAAGAAAAAGAAAAAGAAGAAGAAGAAGAGGAAGGGAGAAAGAAAAAAAAGATAGACAACCAATAGAAAAAAAAGAAATATGAAAAACTCCAGCTACACTTTTCTTAATCATTTAATTTATTTACGCATTGATCCTTATTTATATGGATAAGACAGAGATTTTATTTGATTTCTATACATTCATGTACAGGAATGGATGTGGGTAGGTATGTATGTATGCATGTAGGTATATTTGTATGTGAGTACGAATGCGTTTGTATGCATGCGAATATACTGTGGGTATGCATGGGCGTATGTATGCATGCGAATATACTGTGGGTATGCATGGGTGTATATATGCATGAATATGTGTATGTATGCGTATGCGTATGTATATGTGTATATATATGTACAAATATAAATAGATAGATAGATAGATAGATGGATAAATAAATATATAAATAAATATATATATATAAACATATATATATATATATATATACATACACACACACACGCATATATATGCAAACACAGAAACACACATATATATATATATGTATATATATGTATGTGTGTGTGTGTGTGTGTGTGTGTGTGTGTGTGTGTGTGTGTGTGTGTGTGTGTGTGTGTGTGTGTGTATGTGTATGTGTGTATATATATATATATATATATATATATATATATATATATATATATATATATATAATTTAAATAAAAATATCATTAATAAGAATAACAACCACAATAATAAGAAAAGAAAACAAAAAGCAATAATAGAACTACCAATAAAAGAGATAATAATAACAAAACGATCAATATTTGTATTTGTAGTAATATTACCTAGAACAAAATAACTATGATAATACAAAACATTGGTAACTCATAATAAACGAAGTAATATTGTAATAATAATAATAATAAATAATAACATCGATAACAGTGTTTCAACTAATTTCATCATCATCCTTACTTTCGCTATAACGATAATTTTTTTCATTAAAAATATCACATAATGATAAAATCATAATAAAAATAGTAACAGTAATATCAACAACAATATCAGTAATAATAATGAAATTGCAATAATAATGATAACCATAATAATAATATAATAATAATAATAATAAC
>BOPN01000934.1:102500-105227 GCA_017312705.2 Penaeus japonicus
TCCTAGTAGGACTAACCCTTTGGTGCAAGAACTAACTCACTCCCACAACCCCTTCCTAGTCACTCTAACCCCCCCCCTACCCTTCGCACCCTTCGCACCCTCACCCCCACCCCTCTTTTTTCCCCAATATACTTTTATTGGCTTCAGAGAGCGAGCGAGAGAGAGACAGATTTGCCGAAACGCTATCGGGATTTTCAAATATTCAAGAGTGATTTCCAAGACTAAAATATTCATAGACAATCACCCGAGAATATTCCATCGGGCGACGCCAGTTTGGGGAGATTTTTTTTTTTTTTTTTTTTTTTTTTTTTTTTTTTTTTTTACACTAACATGAAACGATCTGCAATATTTGTTAACATGAATTCTTAGCATGCAGGGATTAATAAATAAAAGGCTAAATGCGCCCCCCTTGAAAAAAAAGAAAAAAGAAAAAAAAATTAAGAAGTACGTGATATTGGTAATTATAAAAACAACAACAATAATAACTGTAATCGTAATAATAATGATAGTAATAATGATAATGGTAATGATAATAATAATGATAGTAATAATAATAATGACATTAGTAGTAGTAGTAATAGTAATGGTATTGATAATAATAACAATTATAATAATAATGATAATTGATGATAATGATAATGCTAATAATACGAGTAATAACACAGCAGTAATGATAACAATAATAAATAATCATAACAATAATAATCATGATAACAATGATAATAATAATAATAATATTAAAAATAATAAATACCAACAATGATGCTGATGATAATAAATGTCAATAACAGTAATAAATATCAGACAATAAATAACAACGAAAATAATCACAACAACAGTAACATTACCAACAACAATAACAATGACGGAAATTATCAATTATTTAAAAATGTTAAAAGAAATACAAATAAGAAGGCTTATACCCTCAGCATTCTGAAAAACAAGATAGAACAAATCTGTTCACCACCAAATAAAAGAAACATATGTTGGCACTGCCATTCTTTCTGCTTCTTAATCTGGACTTCCTTTGGTATGCCGATGAATCTCCATGTTTATGTTCAATAACTGATTACCTTATGTCCATTAATGCATTTGTTGCATGAAGGGAAAAATGTATGCTTGTGCCATGAGTTTTAGGGTAACGGTACGTTCATGTCAGACACAACTATGCATGAGGTGAGTATGATGTCGATCTATGAGGTACACTGACACCCACTCGCTAGGGGTCATGAGGGAGAACCGAGCCTTGATATGGGCGACAGTGACCTGCCTCACAGTTTCTATGACCTCATGACATGTTAGGACTAATTCATGTGACGGCGTGCGTTTTACCATTTTGTTTCAGGATATGCTAATGGGGCAATAGTCTATTCTAGAAAGGACTACATGTAATAACATTTCTTTTTTATGAGGACTTGACGATGCTAGTACAACCAAAATCCTGCTATGCTGTCAAAAGGAATGGTGTCACATATGACACCAACTGGGGGCCTATAGAAGATGGTAACTGAACCAGGTTAGAGGTATTCGGAGGACTAGAGCAGTTAGAAACAACCATTACTTGACAAGAAGAAGTAGCACTATACTATAGACAATCATAAGTACATAATGGTCCCATAGAGAAACAAAGAAAAGCAACATCAATAGCGCAACAGTGCCAAAAAAAACTAAAATGTTGAGCAAGCAACCTGAATGCAATGACATCAAAGATGAAGCCTTCGTTACGACTCCATATGATCAATATAATGCCAATGTCTTGCCACCGTGTCGACAGAAAGCTACTGTTGCACACGAGGTGGTGAAATAACTCGAGCATGCACATTGATAGCAGGGATGGCTACTCTGCAATGGCACTGGGATTGCCACTACAACATTAGTCAGGAATGTTAAATCAGTAGATAAATGTTATATCAAGATGGCATACATCCAGACAGGAAAGTCTGCGGTTATCCTACATAACTGAAAAACAGAGACACTGGTAATGAATACAAGTCGATTTGAGACAACGGTATTTAGGGCCTGTTATCAATCGAAGCAAGGGTTAACAGGCGAGGAGACAAACAGCGGCTCGCTATCACACGCAAATCTAAGCCAATGGATCAGGTGTGAGATCCATAATGAAGCATCACGGAATCGGTGGTATAATAAATAAAGGGAATTGAAAACCGTGAAATTCCACCCGATATACTCTAAAAATAAAATTGCATATTTATTGATTGGGAAAAAAAACAAAAAGAAAAAAAGGAAAGAAAGAAGAAGAAGAAGAAGAAAAGAAAAAAAAAGAAAAGAAAAAGAAAAAAAGAAGAAAGAAGAAGAAGAAGAAAAAAAATATATATACATATATACATATATCAGAACACTGAAACAAATAAGCGTGGCTGCGAGGAGACCTTGCTAACTTTCTGTCACCAATACGGACTGAAAGTTTTTGTGTGAACGATAAGAAAAGGGAAACAAAATAAGGCAAATATATATGAAGAAGATTTCGCAATTTGAAAATAGTTTCTCTGTGTCGGTCAGGCTGGTCGTTTATCTCTCACTCTCCTCCTTCTTTCTTCTCTCCCTTCCTCCCTCCCTTTCACTGAAAGTGTCTCCCCCTCTATCTTTCCACCCTGAAGAAAGAGAGAGTGAGAGTAAAAGAGAGAGAAAGAGAGAGAGAGAGAGAGAGAGAGAGAGAGAGAGAGAGAGAGAAGAGAGAAGAGAGAGAGAGAGAGAGAAAGGAGAGAG
>BOPN01000934.1:122827-125327 GCA_017312705.2 Penaeus japonicus
GCATATAGTCTCTTATCCTCTCTCTCTCTCTCTCTCACTCTCACTCTCACTCTCTCTTTCTCTGTCCCTTCCTACCTACCTCCCCCCCTTCTCTCTCTCCTCTAACAAGGGACATGAGTCGATGTCCCCAAGAAGAGGGGGGGGGGGTAAGGGTAAGGAGAGTCGGGTCTGTGTCGTTTGAAAAAAAAAAGACACACACGATTTTAATTAAGACCAGGTAAATGCCGAGCTCCATAACTGTATTCAAATAGAGAGAGGTAAAAAAATGCTGTAACATGGATTAAGTCATCTTTGACCCAAGAAAAATTCTGGAACACTTTTGTCTCTTTTAGCGTAAAGTTTCAACTTGAGCAGAACACCATAATGAATAAAAGTCGGTATGTTTAGTCAAGTAATCAAGGCAAAATAAAATATTTATCATTACCCAAAGTGTCACATTCGCATGTACACTTGACTGACACCCTTATTGAACATTCGCCTCCATCACATTAGCTTTCCCTTCCATCGTTCTGCGTTTCCCTTTCTCTTTCTCTCTCTTCTCCAATTACTTTTCTCCTGCCTTTCCTTCTTTCCTTCCTTTTCTCTCTCTCTCTCTCTCTCTCTCTCTCTCTCTCTCTCTCTCTCTCTCTCTCTCTCTCTCTCTCTCTCTCTCTCTCTCTCTCTTCTCCAATTACTTTTCTCCTGCCTTTCCTTCTTTCCTTCCTTTCTCTCTCTCTCTCTCTCTCTCTCTCTCTCTCTCTCTCTCTCTCTCTCTCTCTCTCTCTCTCTCTCTCTCTCTCTCTCTCTTCTCCAATTACTTTTGTCCTTCCTTTCCTTCTTTCCTTCCTTTTCTCTCTCTCTCTCTCTCTCTCTCTCTCTCTCTCTCTCTCTCTCTCTCTCTCTCTCTCTCTCTCTCTCTCTCTCTCTCTCTCTCTCTCTCTCTCTCTCTCTCTCTCTCTCTATCTCTCTATCTCTCTCTCTCTCTCTCTCTCTCTCTCTCTCTCTCTCTCTCTCTCTCTCTCTCTCTCTCTCTCTCTCTCTCTCTCTCTCTCTCTCTCTCTCTCTCTCTCTCTCTCTCTCTCTCTCTCCCTCTCTCTCCCTCTCTCTTTCTCTCTCTCTTCTCCAATTACTTTTCTCCTGCCTTTCCTTCTTTCCTTCCTTTCTCTCTCTCTCTCTCTCTCTCTCTCTCTCTCTCTCTCTCTCTCTCTCTCTCTCTCTCTCCCTCTCTCTCATTTACTCTCTCTTCTCTAACTACTTTTCTTCCGTTTTTTCTTTTCTTTCCCTCCCTCCCTCTCTCTCTCTCTATTTCTCCTTTCCTCCCTTCGTTAATCTTCCTCTCTTCTTCTTTTCCATTATGTCTTATCTATCATTTTCAAAAATCCTCTATCATTAAAGAAGAAGAAGGTTTCTGAAAGACAACCAGCACCGCAGAGTACGGTGAAATTTTACATAAACATATGAATAAAAGTAATAAATAATAGTAATAAATTTTACATCAACATATCAATAAAAGTAATAAATAGATAAAACCGGTCGTGGTAAAGCGATGCGCAACAGAGAATGAATAAAAGCAGCAATAAAAAATTTAAAAAATCATCATAACGACAACAAAGAATGATAGTGATAGTAATGATAAAGATGATACCAATAATAAAAGTAATAATAATGATAATAAAACAAAAAATATACATGAACAAGATTCGACCCTTTTGGCTGCTGCAACACTGGTAATCCTTCCCAAGGGAGCATAGGCCTAAAAAGAAGAAGAAGAAGAAGTGGAAGAAGCAGGAAAGGAAAAGAGAAGGAGATAGGCAGAGGAAAATGCCAAGAGCTTAGCCGTCCACGGTTATTTTGTGCAATTTGGGCTAAGGTCATTGGTGGGTTTACTAATGGTGATGATATTGATAGCAAAGAAAAGGATAATGATGATGATGATGATGATGATGATGATGATGATGAAGACGAAGACGAGAGAGATGAAGATGATGGTAATTTTAATAATACAATGAAGACCAATGGTTCATATATCTCTATCACATTTATAATCAATCATTCTTAGAATTCGCAATATCAAAATCATAATGAAACAAGAAAAATAATAATGAAATAATAATGGAATGATAGTAATAAATTCCATATAAAACAATAATATACAATTTATCAATTTATATACTAACATATATATATATATATATATATATACATACTTACATATATATATATACATACATACTCAAAATATATATGTATATATACACACACACATATATATACATATAGATATACATATATATGTATATATATATATATATATATATATATATATATATATATATATATATATATATATGTATATATATGTGCATATATATATATATATATATATATATATATATATATATATATATATATATATATATATATATGCACATATATATATACATATATATATATATATATATACATATATATATATATATATATATATATATATATATATATATATATGTGTGTGTGTGTG
>BOPN01000934.1:140327-142827 GCA_017312705.2 Penaeus japonicus
TATCCTGCAATATTCCTCTCGTCTAATCTTGAGGTTGCTCATGTTTGCCCGCGAGGAACGTTCCATCAACATCTCGCTGGGGCTAATCTTGATCTGGGATGCTTAAAGTCGCGATGCTGCAAGTGCCAAGACGGCGGAGCTACCTGCATTGGCGACCCAGATGTCCTCGCCGCCTCCCTCGCGCGGCTCGTCGGCGCTCGGCTCTTGGAGGAGGAGCTGAGGAGGGAGACGCTGGGGCTTGTGGCTCTGTGCTTGCCGATGAGGGGAAGAAATGGATGGGAGATATGAGAGAGAGGAAAGAGATTAGATATGAGAAGAGAAGGGATGTGAGGAGAGAGAGAGAAGGAGGAAGGAGAGGAGAAGGGAGGAGACGAGGAGTGGAGAGGAGAGGAGAGGAGACGAGAGGAGAGGACAGGAGAGAGAGAGAGAGAGTACAAAAACAATCTTAAATGGAAGCTGAATTTCAATGGAAGATTTAACACATTTCCTTAGTGCATTGTTTTTTAACCGTTTTAATCTTCTCGGAGACATATTCTGAAATGATTTCTTTTAAAAGTATTTTCAGGTAGCGCACCATGTCATTAAGGAATGGACCGATAATAATGGAGCACCTAATCTATCAAAATCATATCCTACGCCGACAAAAGCCTCTTTGAATAGAACTGTGTCTTGATTAAATTGGGATTAGTTCAGAAGCCGACGTTCACCGAGTCGAGGAGTTGCTCAGCTGATCGTTCAGTCCCTTCCTCCTTCTCCTGCGAGGCGATGGCGCCCTTGGCTCTTGCACGGCGTAAACACCCCTAGTCACATCCGCAGTGGTCAGTGCATTAAGCGATCGAATCCTAGGATCCTCGTGGACCGGTTTCGAAGGGCTGGACACGAGATCGAGTCGCGTACGAAGCCTCGAGACACGTTTCCCAAAGCCAGTGAAGCGTCGTAAGTTATGAAACGGATACTCGAGCCTTACAATAAGGGACTTTTCTGGCTAGATAATAAGGCGAAGGATAAGAGGTGAGTAAGGAGATAGTTGGGTATATGTAAATAGGGAAAGGAGCTTACTCTGCAGATATTAACACTCGCCCTCAGAACACTTCCCAAAAAGATGGTGGAAGCTTAGCCCAGTGTAACAAAACCCTCTGCCCAGCCTCGCACCCTCCCCCTCACCCCTCATCCCTCTCGTGTAACACGGAAGATGTTGGCTAGGTAAAGTGATACTTACATCCAATAAAAAAAAAAGTATTTTTCTTATCCCCTATGAGGAAAAATGATCGTAATATCATGTTTTAAACACAAGCAGCCACCTCTCCATACCTAGGCACCGGGTGCCATAAAGATGAGCTTTCGATTACTGACTTTTTTTGATGATGGTGCGTCTGTGCGTGCGTGCCCGTGTGTTCGTATGTGTGTGTGTGTGTGTGTGTGTCTGTGTGTGTGTGTGTTTTAGTGTGCGTTTGTTCTTAATTGTTGAATTTTGATACCAAACGCTGTAGATTCAAGGAAGGGGAATTTTCCTAAATACTACCGAGATGAACTCCATCCGCAAAATATAATAGCATATATATAAATATTATCTTCTCACTGCGACATTACATATATTCAGTCGAACAAGTGATTTAATCGCCTTGAAGTCTTTGTCTAAGCAGAGAAAACACGATTTACACACCACTAGCGCAGCTTCACCTTCAAGATATCGACACTTCCAAGGCGCTCGACTGAAGACATGGCGGACGGAGGTGCGTAGTTACGGATTCGCATCCGCTCAGGGAATCACCGGGATATTCATACACTCACACACATACACACACAAAAATGTATATATATATATATACATATATATATATATATATATATATATACATATATATATATGTATATATATGTATATATATACATATATATATATGGTTATTTATATTCTATGGCGTAAAAATACAAATATACCTAAAGAGGTAAGCATGTAAAACCCAGACACGGACACACACTTAATATATCGCACAGGTTTATATAAACACATGCATACATACATACATACACACCCACACACAAATATATATATATATATATATATATATATATATATATATATATATATATATATATATATAAATATATATATATATATTCACACGGATAATATTGTGAATCGTTGCAGTCGCAGCAGTCGCAGACGAAATGCTCAAGCGAGGATTCATCTCATACATGTGAAGGGATTCGGAAATTATGAGGTCTAATCTGTTGGAAGAAGTGGACAGTATTTTAAGTGTGAGTGTGTGTGAAAGTGTGGTTCTGAGCTGAGTTGTTCAGATGGAGGCACGTTCTTGTTGTGTGACACGACTCTGAGGGGTATGTATATCATCATACTTTTGTTATTTGCATGAGTATATCTATCTATCTATCAATCTATATATTATATGCAAATAATAATTGTAGTGTGATTCTAGCAAGTTGAGAGAACGAAAATATCGATTTGAGATAGATCAGTTTATAAGGATGTTTATAG
>BOPN01000934.1:150327-155327 GCA_017312705.2 Penaeus japonicus
GTGGTGTGATCATTGGGGGGGGGGGAGAGAGAGAGAGAGAGAGAGAGAGAGAGAGAGAGAGAGAGAGAGAGAGAGAGAGAGAGAGAGAGAGAGAGAGAGAGAGAGAGAGAGAGAGAGAGAGAGAGAGAGAGAGAGAGAGAGAGAGAGGTCACACACCTCTTCACTCTTCTCAAAATCATAAGAGAGCGGAAAGAAAATCCTTAAGAAATATCTGAGATTGTATAACAATGCGTTTGGTGGAATATTAACATTCAGGTATATATCTTTTTGTCTCCCCCCCTACCCTATGGGGACCCAGGGTACGCCAATGAACAGAGACGCCGTGATACAGAAGAATCATCATATCTGTGCATGATATCCTTAGTGAAGCTAGGTCTCTCAAAGTTGAATCACTGCAACAATACAACCGATATAGAGGAAAAAGAAAACAGGAACAATACCCTATATAAATACGTATCGTGATGTCAACCCTATACCCTCGCTTGCCAAATGAAATCAATTGCAATCACAGTTCAGCTGCGAAACCGCATCGACACGGAGGAAAACTAGGATCTGCGTCATCACTCTATGAACGTGACTGTTGAAAATAGTGAGGAATGGGAATCATCAGATATCATCAACATTTATACACACCCCTACTAACATTCATAATAAATATCATTAACATCCGTAACATACCCTTACGAACATTCATCTGGTCTACATACAAGCACGTCTTCACGACTAAATAACTGGAAAGGCCTAGTCGTAAATCATGCAAAACATATCTTCAAGAACTAATTCATTTCTCGGAGGATAAAAAGAGAAAAGAAGAAAAGAGAAAACAAGTAAATTAAAGATGAATGTGTCCGTTCTGATTTTAGACATGTTTACAAAAAAAACAACTTGTAACACTGAGAAAAAAAAAAAAAAAAAAAAAAAAAAAAAAAAAAAAAAAAAATATATATATATATATATATATATATATATATATATATATATATATATATACATGTACCCTCGATGAAGGGGTCGCCATGCACAGCAAAGAAACCCATAATTACACAGACGTATAATCATAATTATCTCCATACGACCATGCAATTTCGCACAAATCGCACAAAGATAGCAACCTATATCTTAATTAAGCATAAAAATGGTTCAAGAGAATAAATAACAGTAATAACAATTATCAACAACAACAATAATAATGATTATGAAATATGAAGGCTAAATCAATATAATAATGTAAATCATGAACTGTAATAAATAAATAAACAACTATATAATCCTAAACGTTAACAAAAGTAATCATAATAAAAAAAATAATGCTAACAATAATCAGTGTTAATAACAATAAAAGGGCCAACAACAATAACAATAACAATAACAGATATACCAACCACACCAATCAGAACAACAACAAGAATGAGAAAAAAACAACAACAACAACACATCTACACTCCAACCCACCACCGCCACCGACCCATCCATCACAACCCCAGATCCAAAGCAAACCACAATCACGCTTGAAAACTACGCTACAATTTCGCCACAGTCAGTAATAATAATAATAATAATAATAATAATAATAAACCCGTTCCGCGAGGCCGTAACGAGGTTGCAGGTTTTATTCATATCAAGGCCAGACTCCTCGCGGCAAAAGGTGCGTGTGATGAAGATGATGGTGGAGGAGAGTGTGGTGAGGGTGGTAGTGGTGCAACGGGTGGTGAAAGGGGTGGTGGTGGTGGTGTTGGGAGTGGAGGCGGTGGTGTTGGGGGTGTAAGTGGTGGTGAAAGGGGGGGTGGAAGGGGGGGTGGAGGTGGTGTTGTTGGGGGTGGCGAAAAGGGTGGAGGTGGTGGGGTTGGAGGTGGTGAAGTAAGGGGTGGTAGTGGTGGACGACGGGACGTGGTGGTGGTGGAAGTGGTGGTGGTGCTGGAAGTGGTGGTAGTGGGTTGGTGAAAGGGGTAGTTGCGGTGATAGTGAAGCTGGTGGTGGTGGTAGAGATCAAGGTTGAGATGGAGGTAGTGGTGTAGGAGGTGGTTGTGTTGAAGGTGTTAATTAATGATGATGATGGACGTGTGGTTATCATGACGATAGCACCTATACTATAAATGAGGATAATATTCATAATAGCCATTACCATATCAAAAATAAGTAACTTTACGGCTATAATGATGGCTCTCATAATATCCAAGACAAATCGTCCCCAAAAAGTCAGATGATCTCATCACGAGAAAACATTAATTACTAAAACGTTGCCGCGAGATCAATTCCCTAATCCTCACTACAAACCGACAGGCATCACCACAAGGCCGTAGTAACTGCCGTGACATCACCCTGGCCACAATTAGCACACGAGAAATATGACTTCCCTGAAAGTTATCTTAAAACTAAAATTCTTCACAATAAGATAAGCCATTCCCACAATATCATGAACATCGCCACAACAATACCAAAACCCCAACACTACACCAACGTAACCACTAGAACATGAAATCCCTGCAAGACATCACAATATAATCACAGTCGGTAAAAGTCACCACAGCAAACCACACAGAAAGACCGAAAGATCAGGGTAACGTGGCCATAACTACAAAACTCTCATACCGTTATCCTCACAACTTCCCCCGCAGGTTCCCTACCGCAAATACACACTAGAAAGAAACCCAACGTGGCCAAACCTAACCTACCAACACCACACCCTGCACCATACAACTCTCCTCCCTTCCCCACAGCCATCACCAAAAGATTCACGTATTTCCTCTTCCTCCTTCTACTTTCCCCCACCCCTTGCCTTCTCCTTCCCTCTTACCCCACCCTTCCCTTCCGCTTCACCTCACCCTTCCCTTCCCCTTTCCCTTCACCTCACCCTTTCCTTCTGCTTCCTCTTCCCCTCCCCTTCACCTTCCCATCATCACCACAACCAAACTATAAGAGGCTACAGCAGGCAGACAGTCGCCGCTTCGTTCGGATCGGGGGAAGGGAAGAGGAAGAGGGAGAGGAAGAGGGAAGGGGGAGAGGAAAAGGAGAGGGTGGGGGAGGTAGAGGAAGGGGGAAGAGGGGGAAAGGGAGAAGAGGAAAGGGGGGGGGGAGGAGAACCGGCGCATGAGAGGATCAACGGGAGAAACTCCGACCCACATTTACGCATAAGCCGACACTTAATTTAGACTTAGAAGGGCTTACTGACTCTCTATCAGGACTTTGTGCTCTGATTATGCCGTCGCGAACCCGGTGGTGCTGAGTATGGGGAGGGGGAGGGGGTGAATAGGAAGTGGGGAGGGAAGGAGGTGAAAGGGGAGGAGGAGGGAAGGAGGTGAAAGGGGAGGAGGAGGGAAGGAGGTGAAAGGGGAGGAGGAGGGAGGAGGAGGAGGACGGGGAGGAGGAGAGGGGGAGGTGAAAGGGGAGGAGGAGGGAAGGAGATGAAAGGGGAAGAGGAGGGAAGGAGGTGAAAGGGGAGTGAGGAGGGAAGGAGGTGAAAGGGGAGGAGGAGGGAAGGAGGTGAAAGGGGAGGAGGAGGGAAGGAGGTGAAAGGGGAGGAGGAGGGAAGGAAGTGAAAGGGGAGGAGGAGAGAAGGAGGTGAAAGGGGGTGGAGGGAAGAGAAAGACGACAAGGAGAAGAAGATGGTGAGGGGAAGGGGATGGTGTGGAAGGAAGAGGATGGGGATGGAGAGTGGACGAAAGCGGAAGAGGAGGAGGAGGAGGAGAAGCAGGAAAAAAGAAGAGATAAACTAAATGAAGGAGGATACAATAAGGAATAAAGAGTGAAAGGACAGGGCAAAAAGGGGAGGAGAGGGATGAAGAATGAATGGTTAGTGGAGGCATAGAAGGAGGGCAGGGAGGGGCAAAGGAGGGAAGTAAGCTTTACGCGACACTCGTCCTGTGGCGGCGATGATGGGTTACGTATAGATAGATGACAGAGGCGATGATGTGACGACGACGATGACTTTGTGTCTACTTTATGTCGCAATTTTTTTGTACCTTTCTTCTCTCTCTCTCTCTCTCTCTCTCTCTCTCTCTCTCTCTCTCTCTCTCTCTCTCTCTCTCTCTCTCTCTCTCTCTCTCTCCCAATCTTTTCTTATCAATTTCATTTCATACAGATTCATGAAGTTTTATCACTGTAGTCCCATCACCCTCTTACTCTCTTACTCACTCTCTCTCTCTCTCTCTCTGTCTGTCTGTCTTTCTCTCTCTCTCTCCCTCTCTCTTTCACCCACTCCTCTCTTTCTCCCCCTTTCCGTCTTCCGACCTCCCTGCCCCCTCCCCTGCCCCTCCCCGGCGCGAGTCCACGCTGCCGGCATCCTCAACTCTCACCTCGATGGCCAAACATAAACAAAACTTCCTGATTTTAACGAGAGCTCCGAGAAATATTCACATTGCTGCCTGTCATTACCAGTGGCGCGGTGAATGCCGGGGAAATCAACAGGACACGCTCTATACACCGCCCCGGGCCCGTGTCCGCATGCAGGTGTCTACAGGTGTCCGTGTCCCACACACGGGGGGTTTATGCGACTGGGTTACCTTCTCCCTCACTAAATAAACAGATGCACGCGAACGCACAGATAGACAGACAAACAGACAGACACACACACACACACACACACACACACACACACTTACACGTTCATACACCAGCGCACACAAAAGCACACACAAAAGTAACGTGTGCGGATATGGTATTGCAATAAACCTCACTTTATACGATCATTCATATATGCACGAATTTATGAATGAACACCAACCGTAAAAAAGAACGAATGATGTAAAAATCACATTCATAATCAACTGCTACAAGTCCCACCACAAAAAAAGTAAATAAATAAATAAATATATATAAATATATGAAAAAGCTGTAAAAATAATTAACTAATAACACTTAAGAACTTCGCTCGACATCTATAGAATCCATAGCAGCAATAATGAAAGGCCTCCCATATCAAGAGCACATGCAAATGGCCCAAGTACTCCCGCTTACTACATCTCTTTTTTTCCCCTCTTAATCCTTTTTTTTTCCTTCTTTTC
>BOPN01000934.1:222827-225327 GCA_017312705.2 Penaeus japonicus
GAGAGCCGATGCAGACACTATTACGAGCGACGCTCAGGAAACTGACCGGTAGCTGACAACGACGTCCGCTCAGGTACTTATGTAAACGAAATTATTACTGTTATCAGGATGCAATCAAGACGACTGCAAGAGTGTAAGCGCAGGTTATAAACAATATGATGACAAACTATTTGTACACACACATGCAGATGCAAACAAGATTCTCTCTCTCTCTCTCAAGAACACAGAGCCACGAACGCATATAATGAATAAATTTATAATTACATAAACATATTACATACATATACATATACACTTCAACATATATATATAATATATATATATATATATATATATATATATATATATATATATATATATATATATATATATAAAATGATGTGTATATATATAAACATATACACAAGCACATACTTATATGTTTGCGTATAGCCCATATATATATATATATATATATATATATATATATATATATATATATATATATATATATGTGAGTGAGTGAGCTGGTTATGATATCAACTCGAAGATTAACTGGCAGGATGAAATACCTTTATAAAAGAAATATTAAAGACAATGACAGGTAGAATCATAACTTGGGGTTAACATGTGATCACACACACACACACACACACACACACACACACACACATACACACACAGATCTATACAAATAGCGATACAGTTAGCTCGCTAGACATAAAATAACCAAACGAAAGGAGAGAGGCTGACAACCACATAAAATAAATAATACTAAATCACTCCTTTCCCACCGTCCTCTTCCTCCGTTTCATCCCAACCTCCATTTTCTCCTTGTGTGTCGCCGCTGCACCAAACTGACCGCTCCCCCCCCCCCCCCCCCCTCCCTTCCCCCCTCCCCTTCTCCATCTGCTTTCCATCCTACTTTTCATCTCCTCCAAAAAGCTTCCTCCGCTCTCCACTCTCTGTGTCTGTGTCTCTGCCACTCTGCCGGTTTGCTGATCTGTCTGTCTGTCTGTCTGTCTGTCTTTTCCTTCCTCTAATTCCCTCCTCTGTCTATTTGTTTGTCTGTGTCTATTTTTGTCTCTCTCTTCTCTCTCTATCTTCCTACCTAACATCTCTGTTTGTCTGTCTTTCTGATTCACTCACTCTCTCTCTCTCTCTCATTTATCTCCCCCCTCTCTACCTACACAACAGCTTTATCTGTCTACATATTTCCTGAGTCTCTCTCTCTCTCTCTCTCTCTCTCTCTCTCTCTCTCTCTCTCTCTCTCTCTCTCTCTCTCTCTCTCTCTCTTTCGAACCCATATCCCCTCGCATCCTATTCGCCCTCCTCGTCTCCTCGGCAACATCTCAATCCCCTTCTTCCGTAGCGCAACGCATCTCCAACCGCATTTCCGACATCTTCCTAAATTTCCCTCTACTGCTCTCCATCCCCCTTCCCATCCACCCCCCACCCCCACCCCCGCCAATATTGCATCACCCTCCCCTAACATCCATCTCCCTCCTCCTTCCTCTCTTGTTCCCCTCCCCCACTTCCATCTCCCTTCCTTCTTCTTCCTCCGCCCCCCCCCCCTTTTTTTCCCCTTACCTCTCCTCACCTGAACCCCCGCCCTCCCCTTCCCCCCTCCTCATCCCCCCTTTTTCCCCTCACATCTCCTCACCTGAACCCCCGCCCTCCCCTTCCCCCTCCTCCTCCCCCTCCTCCTCCTCCCCCCGCGATAGCCGTTGGTCAGAGCCGGGGCACGCGAGTCCGCCGCCAACGGTCGCCCTCCGCAGCTCACAAACGAGCTATTATTACTAACGAGTCTGACCATTACCCGAGCGATCATAAGGCGCTTATCTTAAGCCGGTTCCTCCGCGCTCCTTAGAGCAGGAGGAGGTGGTGGAAGCGAAGGCGAAGGTGGTGGAAGGGGAAGAAGTGGAGAAGAAGTGGAGAAGAATTAGAAGGAAGAAGAGGAGGAGAGGAAAAGGGTTATCAGAAATAAGAAGACGAAGAAAAAGAGGATGAGGGGGGAGGAGAAAGAGGAAGGAGGGGGAGGAGTAAGAGAAGAAACGAAACAGGAGGAAGAAGAGGAAAATACGAAAAATGAAGAGGAGGAGGAGGAGGGAGCTGAAGAAGAAAAGGGGAACTTGTGGAAAAAGGAAGTTGATAGAATAGGCAGAAGAATAGGAGGAGGAGAAGGAGGAAGAGGAGGAGGAGGAGGAGAAGAAAAAGAAAGGGGAAGAAGGCCCGAGAACCCAAGACGGCGGCCGACTCGCAACCGAAATAGCAACTCGGGAACGAAAGGCGCATCATTAAAACAATGGCGGCGGATCGGATGAGATCTTGCTTTCTATGCTCCTTTTTGTACACACACACACATACACATACACACACACACACACACACACACACACACACACACACACACACACACACACGAACACACACAAGAGAAGAAAGAAGAATAGGGTAAAAAAGTTACTGGTATATCTAAAAGAGGGGAATACTTAAGGCAATAACAATCACTAATGTAAGA
>BOPN01000934.1:230327-235327 GCA_017312705.2 Penaeus japonicus
CGTCCTGAGCTCGGGCGCGCGGAAAAAACAAGAAAACCGAATTTGCTAATTGCTGTAGGACTACTATCGTTTAAGCGGACTGATGCCACATTAATTTTTATTTTGCCGCTCTCTATGCCTCCAAAAGGACCTCTTCGCTGCGCGTCGTCCGCGGAACCAAATCGCCCTAGCGCCACCCTACAATAGAGCCCAATGTCCGCCGTCCCGGCCGCCGGCGCCCTACGCCCCGCAACCAACTCGTCAGGCAGGATTTTTATTTTGGTTGTCGGCGCGCGGAAGAGAATAGCGGCACACACACACTATCATGGCCACGGCCCGCTGCCGCCACAACGTCGCTTCCGTCGCCTACACGCTCCTGCTGCCGCTTCTGCTGCCGCTCCTGTCACCCTGCTGCTGGTCGCGGGCAGGTGCCGATGCCGCCGTTGTTGCACTGCCGCTGTTGCGCTGCCGCTGTTGCTTTTGTCGCTCTCGCTAAGTCGCTGCTTGTGCTGATGCTGTTGTCACTGGGCTATTGCTGTCGCCGCCGCCGCTGTCACTTCGCTGTCACGGCTATTGATACGCGGCCATTCTAATGCTATTGCTTCTGATGTTACTGTTGATCTTACGAGCTGTCGTCTTTTTTTAATATTATTACCGTTTCTGAACTATCAGCGACCATAGCTTACGCAAACTTAAGCGTATAATACTACATTTAATCAAATTGCTACAAATGTTTTCTTCCTTCCTTCCATCCTTCCTCTCTCTCTCTCTTTCTCTTTCTCTTTCTCTCTCTCTCTCTTTCTCTCTCTCTCTCTCTCCTCAAATGAAATGAAATGAAATAAAATGTATCTTCGTCCTCAAATTCATCCATAGTCTAATCTCGCAAAACAACCAACACACACACTAAACCCAAGAAAACGATGACAAGTCACTATCGGCACATATTATTACCATCATCCACAACGATTTACTGTATCACTCAAAGCGCGCCACTATACTCGCCGTCGCTGCGTGAAAAAAATAAAAAAACTGAGAAAGAAAGGAAGGAAAAGAAAGAGGGAGGGAGGGAGGGAGGAAGGGAGGGGAGAGGGAGATGGAAAGCGAAATAGAGAGATAGAGAGAGAGAGAGAATGAAGAGGGAAAACAGAGAGAAGGAGCGTATTTAAATGAGCCTTAACCACCAAGCCTGCTGCCACCATCTGCAACATCGAAATTTTTTCTACTTTCTTCACGCCATCAGCAGATGATCTCCAGTCCTGTCTCCATCTCAACTTCCATCCCCCGCTCTACCATCGTCTTCAGCCCCTCCTCCTCCAACAACAACTCAATTTCTAGCTCTTACTCCGCCTTCACCTCCTCCTCCATCTCCTCCTTCACTCCCATCTTCATCTTCGCCTCCACTTCCACCTCCCCTTCAGTCTCTATCTACACCCCCGCTTCTACCACCTTCTCCGCCTCCACCACTACCTCCACCCCCTTAATTCGAGCGGCGGCGACCACGACCACGGCATCTACCGCAGCTACCCCCCCACATCCCACCCCACCCCCATCCACCCGATCCCGACAAAGTATCTTTCATCTCTCCAAAATGCGTAACAAAAACAGATACCGATTTCATCTGCAACAAAGACAGACAATTAAAAAAGAAGAAGATATATACGTCAAACAAGCACCCTGTCCTTGATCTTTTTGTTGCACGAGAGACATTTAATCAGGATAATGGGCCGGTCATCAAAGGCAGGCAAGGCGTGCAACACGTTCTCCCTTCGATAACTTATCTCGCTTATCAATCTCTTTCTTCCCTCCCCTCCCCCCACCTCCCCCTTCCTGCTCCCCCCCCCCCTATCTGCCTCTCTCTCTACCAGGATACATCAATCTCCTTTCCATCAAGCATCCTTCCTCTTTTTTTTTTTCTTTACTTATTCCCATCTTTTTGTTATTCTCATTCTCTCTCTCCCTCGGTCTCACTCAGACGGATCTCAATGGCACACAGGGTCACTACAAAGCGCAGTGCCAATGCGACTTACGCGAGGCTGGGCACTTAGCGGCCTTTCATTTTAATACAAGTGTAACAAGGGAATCATCGATCTATATTCAAGTGTGTAAGGTAGGCCTACATAGTCTTTGATCGAGGAGGAATGGGTGAGGGGGGGGGGTTGAGGGGGGGTGAGGGTGTGTAGAGGCGATGAGAGAGATTGAAAAAGAGAAGGAGAATGGGGGTAAGTGATTAGGGGAGGCGGAGAGAGGGGTAGAGGAGGGAGGGGAGGGAGAGGGAGAGGGGGTGATCGAGAGAGGGAGGGAGGAAGGGAAGGAGAGAGAGTTAGAGAGAGAAAGAGAGAGAGAGAGAGAGAGAGAGAGAGAGAGAGAGAGAGAGAGAGAGAGAGAGAGAGAGAGAGAGAGAGAGAGAGAGAGAGAGAGGACAAATACCAGTATATGAAAATAACCACCCCCACACACATACAGACATTTGATTGTCGGCAAGCTGCTTTTACCTACCATCATGCAGAATAACATACATAATCAATGTGTATAACACGTAGCATAATCTCCCCCGCGACAGCATCTTCATTAGCAGCCCAAAATCCGTTGCGCACAGACAAACACATGAACAAAAACAAGCGACAAAAAACACACACAAAGGCAAACCAAAAGAAAAGGCGGAGGAATGTGAAGAAAATAAAAAAGGAGCGAGAAAGAGAGAGAGAGAGAGAGAAGCGACAACGATTAAGGGATGGCAATGCAAGGGAGGGGAGGGGTGGTGGGAGGAAGATGGAGGGAGGGAGGGAGGGAGGGAGGGAGGGAGGGAGGGAAGGAGGGACAGAAAAGGAAGAAAGAAAAAGAAAAAGAATTGGGGAAAAAACGGGTTATTTTTTCTATCTCTTTCTCGATCTTTATTTCTCCCCCTCCCCCCGCCGCCCCCTCCCTCCCCCTCCCAACCCTTCCCTCTCCTACCCATCCTCCACCATCTCTTCCCCCTCATTCCTACCCCTCCCCCTCCCCGATCCCCGACCATTCCCTCCCACTCCCCCTCTCTTACCTCCCCATCCCCTCCCCCCTTGCCACCCCTCCCGTCTCCTCTCGCCGCCCCCCTAGATTTTTTAAGTCATATCAAAGGACTTTCTACATCCCTTCTTCCTCCTGTCAACAAAGCGGTGGGAGTACCTGGATCGACCCGCTCCTACTTAAGACGCCATGGTCGCCAGCAGGTGATGGGTAATGGGAAAGCCGGGGGAAAGGGGCGGCCTCAACTACCGACAGAAAGACAGACAAACACACAGACAGACAGACAGACAGACACACATATAGACAGACAGATAGACAGACGACTGAATGAGAGATAAGGAGATATATTACGGGTGTTGTCATTACCGATGTTCCTACGTCCGGCGATGGAGACACTATCCAAAGGTGTTGTGATTCCTGTGATTATGGCTACCTAGGTATCGATGTTCCGTGGGGCGATGGGGAGATTGTGGGCGCCGTGATACCTGAAGTTATGTCCAGGTATGGAAGTTTTCATGGGGTGCGATTGAGATGTTGTGGGTGTTCGGATTTATGGTGTTATGTCCAGTTATTGATGTCGTGCGCGGCGAAAGAAGGATAAGTGGTGTTGTGATTACTTGGAGTTACGTCCAGTTTTTGATGTTTTGTGGAGCGACTGAAGACTGAAGCCTGAAGTTCTATTCAGTTATTGATGTCGTATGTGGCGATAGAGGCAATGCGGGAGTTTTGATTACTGAAGTTACGTACAGTTATTACTATTTTATGAGGCGATAGAGAGAGATTATGAGGGTTATGATTAACTGAAATTATAAGTCCAGGTAACGATGTGATGTCCGGCGATAGAAAGATTAATGGTGTTATGAATATTGATGTTTTATGGCGATAGAGATCACGGGTGTTGTGATTGATCTAAATCATGAAGAGCTATTGATGTTATATATGGCTTTAGAGATATTATGGATGTTCTGATTACTGAACTGATGTTCAGTTATTGATGTTTTGTGTGGCGAGAGAGATTTTATGGGTGTTCTGAATCAATGTCCAGCTTTTGTTGACGTACGTGGTGACTGATCCTATTTACTTCAAGTTATGTCAAGCGATTGAAGTGAATATGGAAGTCGTATGCGGTGACAGGGATATGGGATATGATTATGGATGTTGCTTTCAATAAGGCAGTGTAATATGCCGATTTTGAACGCATATCACTTATCTTGTCATATGTATATGTATATGTATATGTATATATATATATATATATATATATATATATATATATATATATATATATATATATATACCAAGTTTTGCACTGCAATCTGTCGTATGAACTGAAAAGTATACACAATCTGCTAAAATACAAAAATTATTCTAGCCGGAATAGAAAGAATAACATTAACATTTAACAAATGATTATGCAATTTCTATCCAGAGTTAATACAAATGCAACGTCGGACTTTGTTAAAAGCCAGTAAACACGAACATTATATTAAATAAACACACACACACACGCGCGCGCGCACACACACACATACACACACACACACATACGCAAACACACATACACACAAAAAAGAAAGAAAGAAAGAAAAAAAAATACTTCCCTCTAATACGTAAAGCCATAAACCCCTCACTAAGACAGAAAGGAAAATGAACGAAATTATCACCAGCAGGCCAGCCAGACCCGCCAGCCACATAACTCCACAGCGCCACTCCCCAGCAGTAGACGCCCGCAGTACTCCAATCTAGAGCCGTTCTAACCCGACCCAACACACTACTCGCGCCCGCCATCAAAAAGTGTCCGCCATATAACACGTAACACAGGTGTAGGAACTGCTTACGAATTGCATAATGCAAGACAGGTAATGGCTGCGATGGCATGGCTGGTGGGGATGGTGGTGAGGGTGAGGGTGAGGGTGAGGGTAAGGGTAAGGGTAAGGGTGAGGGGGGAGGGTAAGGGTGAGGGGGGAGGGTAAGGGTGAGGGGGGCGGGGGTGAGGGGGGGGTGGGAGTGAGGAGGGG
>BOPN01000934.1:240327-242827 GCA_017312705.2 Penaeus japonicus
GGATTTGGGAACGATAGAGGGAGAGATGGGGAGGGATTGGGAGAGAGAGGAGAGAGGAGAGGATTGGGGAGTGAAAGAGGGTCAGGAGTGGGGAGAGTGATAGAGGGAGAACAGGCAGAGGGGAGAGAAAGGGAGGGAGAGGAGAGAGGAGAGTATTGGGGAGCGAAAGCGGGAAGAGAAAAAGGAAGAGGAATAAGGAGGGAGAGATAAGGAAAGAGGGAAGAGGATTGGGGTGCGATAGAGGAAGATAGGAAGAGAGGGGAGAGGAATAGGAAGAGGATTGGTGAGCAATAGCGGGAAAAGAAGAGGGAAGGAGAAACAGGGAGAGAGGGGAAAGGAAAGGGAGGAGAGGGAAAGAGGGGGAAGAAAAATTAGGGGGAGAGGGAGAGTGATAGGAAGGGGAAGAGGGAGAGGGAGAAGGAGAGAGCGGGGGGGGGGGGGGAGGGGGAGGGGGAGGGGGAGAGGGAGAGGAAAAGAAAAAAAATAATAAAGAGAAAAAACAAGACTGCAAACAACCAAGAGTGAAGAAGAAAAAGAAAAAGAAAAATAACAAGAAGAAGAAGAAGAAGAAGGAATAGGGAAAAAATATAAATAATCGAGGAAGACACCCCTCCCTCCCCCCCACCCCACTCCGACCCAACGCGACCCTTCCTTACCGTCCGAGCGACCGACCGACCGAGCGGGTGACCCTTCCCGCCCGCCGGCCGGAGATAAATCCCATTGAAGGAGGCTGACCGGCGGTTCTCCCGAGGTAACTAGCTCACTCGGCCGCCTAACAAAGTCGCTCAGACAAAGCCACTACGCATAAAGGCCTTCAAGGTTCCGGGCGAACGGCAAAAGCGGCGGTGGCGGCGGTGGCGGTGGCGGCGACGGCGGCGGAGGCTGACGTACTCGGCGGGAGAGATGTCATTACTGACCATTGGTTATGTAAAGCGATATCTCTCTCACTCACTCAACTCCCTCTTTTTTCTGCCTGTCTGTCTGTCTCTGTCTCTCTCACTCACTCACTCACTCTCAAGAAGCCGCCGAGTGATTAATGTAGTTTTCGATTTCTTTCTTTTCGATCTTTTTTGTTTTGTTTTTCCCTTCTTTACATACCATCTCTATCTCTTTCATTTATCCTCTCTTTCACATTTTTTTTCTTTCCGTTTCTCCCATTCTCTCTCTCTCTCTCTCTCTCTCTCTCTCTCTCTCTCTCTCTCTCTCTCTCTCTCTCTCTCTCTCTCATTTTCTATCTCTCTCTCTCTCTCATTTTTTTATCTACATCTCTCTCTCTCATTTTTTATCTCCATCTCTCTCTCACTCCTTTTCTTCCTATCTTTTTCCCTTCCATGCTTTCTCTCACTCTTTTTTTTTTTTTTTTATTCTCACACCACACCCTCCGTTCTCATTGTATTTTCTTCTTCATTCATCTCCCTCCCTCCCTCTCTCTCTTTCTTCTCCCACTCCCTCTCGTCTTCCGTCACACACCACGTACTGTACGTCTGTATGAGTGTGTGTTTATGCCTGTGTCAGTGAGTGCGTGCGTTTACGTGACGTGTAGTTCGAAAATTTGTTTCATGATTATTCTAAAAAAAATTCTATAAATTGGAAGAGGAGAAACAAAAGAAGAAGACGAAAAATCAGTAGTAAAAGTAGCAATGGAAGAAGAAAAAAAAGGGAGGAGGAAGAGGCGAAGAAGAAGAAGAAGAAGAAGAAGAAGAAGAAGAAGAAAAAGAAGAAAGAGATAATGAGCAAAAGTGTGTGTGAGAGAGAGAGAGAGAGAGAGAGAGAGAGAGAGAGAGAGAGAGAGAGAGAGAGAGAGAGAGAGAGAGAAGCAGCGTGAGAGAGTCCCAGTAATACGCGTGGTCCCGTGGCGCTTGCATTTTATGGTAATTGTTCTAAAGTTTTGGAATATGATGATGCCATTGTGATTTTGAGGGGAAAGCTTTTAAGCTGATTATGGCGCGCAAGCGGATCATTTTATCATGCCAATAATATAAACGAACTGGAAAAAATATATATGAATATCAACCCACGGTTGGGGAGGGTGGGTAAAGGTGGAGAGAGGATGATAGGGGGGGGGGGGAGGTTAGTGGTTGGGAAGCCAGGAGGTTGGGGGGGAAGAGGGGGGAGGGGGGGCGGGGCGAGGAGAGGAGGGAGGGAGGGATGAAGGGAAGGGGGAGGAGGGGAGGGGAGGGGAAGGGAGAAGAGGACGCAGACAACAAATATGTTGGGATTCTCTATCCTCTTTCCCGGTTGCCAAAGAGAATGTGTAGATTAGGTAATTCAAATGCACGAAATCGGGGATATTCAATGGCATTTTTAACTCGCGTGTACTGTTGAGCGCAGGTGTGCGGTGCGCCTTGATGCCTCTCTCGCCCCTTCACATTTCGCCTCCATTCGGACACCATACACACACACACACACACACACACACACACACACACACATAGACAGATAGACAGACAGGCACAGAGATACACAAAAATAATTCCGGAAACACGGACACACACATGCA
>BOPN01000934.1:275327-277827 GCA_017312705.2 Penaeus japonicus
GATCGAGAGGTTCCCAGGGCGAGATGAGATGCCTCAGATAAGCAGCTTAAGTTATGAGCTCATTAGAGCTACACCGGAGGCCGGGGATGATTCCCCTTCTTACTGTTCCAAGCTCCTTACTTCGCCCCGGGGCTAACTGGCCCATGGAGACCCCGCCGCCACCGCCACCGCCGCCACCGCCGACGCCGCTCCCTCGCCGCTACAGAGTTCCTTCCTTTCCGCCTCGCCTTTGCCCTCGCCCTCACAGAGAATCCCTCCGCCCCCTTACCCTACTTCCGCCTTTCCTTCCTTTCTTCGTGGAGAGACCGGCGGCGCTAAGCGAGGCGGGGGCACGGCGAGACTGTCCTGTACGGATTAAAGTTTATTCCCCCCTCCCCCCCCCACTCCCCCGAGGAAGAACTTTTCTTATCTAACTGCCCTTGTCGTGAGAATACGAAACAAAATAAACGCGGGTCCCTAGCTACAAACTGAAATGCCCCTTCACCCCCCACCCCCCAATAAACATATAACTACAGGTAAAATAAATACTAACAAATATATGAGAAGAGGATGACAGTGGCGACGACGAGGAAGAGGACGAAGAAGGTGGCGACGACGAGGAAGAGGACGAAGAAGGTGGCGACGACGAGGAAGTGGACGAAGAAGGTGGTGACGACGAGGAAGAGAAGGATGACAGTGGCGACGACGAGGAAGAGGACGAAGAAGGTGGCGACGACGAGGAAGAGGACGAAGAAGGTGGCGACGACGAGGAAGAGAAGGATGACAGTGGCGACGACGAGGAAGAGGACGAAGAAGGTGGCGACGACGAGGAAGAAGACAAAGACGGTGGCGACGACGAGGAAGAGGAGGACGAAGAAGGTGGCGACGACGAGGAAGAGGACGAAGAAGGTGGCGACGACGAGGAAGAGGACGAAGAAGGTGGCGACGACGAGGAAGTGGACGAAGAAGGTGGTGACGACGAGGAAGAGAAGGATGACAGTGGCGACGACGAGGAAGAGGACGAAGAAGGTGGCGACGACGAGGAAGAGGAGGACGACGGTGGCGACGACGAGGAAGAGGACGAAGAAGGTGGCGACGACGAGGAAGAGGAGGACGAAGAAGGTGGCGACGACGAGGAAGAGGACGAAGAAGGTGGCAACGACGAGGAAGAGAAGGATGACAGTGGCGACGACGAGGAAGAGGACGAAGAAGGTGGCGACGACGAGGAAGAGGACGAAGAAGGTGGCAACGACGAGGAAGAGAAGGATGACAGTGGCGACGACGAGGAAGAGGACGAAGAAGGTGGCGACGACGAGGAAGAGGAGGACGACGGTGGCGACGACGAGGAAGAGGACGAAGAAGGTGGCGACGACGAGGAAGAGGACGAAGAAGGTGGCGACGACGAGGAAGAGGACGAAGAAGGTGGCGACGACGAGGAAGAGGACGAAGAAGGTGGCGACGACGAGGAAGAGGACGAAGATGGCGACGACGAGGAAGAAGACGAAAACGGTGGCGACGACGAGGAAGAGGACGACGACGACGGTGGCGACGACGAGGAAGAAGGCGAAGGTAGCGACGACGAGGAAGAGGACGAAAACGGTGGCGACGACGAGGAAGAGGACGAAGAAGGTGGCGATGACGAGGAAGAGGACGAAGAAGGTGGCGACGACGAAAAGAGAACGAAAATGGCGACGACGAGGAAGAGGACGACGACGACGGTGGCGACGACGAGGAAGAAGAAGAAGGTGGCGACGACGAGGAAGAGAAGGATGACAGTGGCGACGACGAGGAAGAGGAGGACGAAGAAGGTGGCGACGACGAGGAAGAGGAGGACGACGGTGGCGACGACGAGGAAGAGGACGAAGAAGGTGGCGACGACGAGGGAAGAGGATGACAGTGGCGACGACGAGGAAGAGGACGAAGAAGGTGGCGACGACGAGGAAGAGGAGGACGACGGTGGCGACGACGAGGAAGAGGACGAAGAGGGTGGCGACGACAGCGAGGAAGGAGGACGACGGTGGCGACGACGAGGAAGAGGACGAAGAAGGTGGCGACGACGAGGAAGAGGACGAAGAAGGTGGCGACGACGAGGAAGAGGAGGACGAAGACGGTGGCGACGACGAGGAAGAAGACGAAGAAGATGGCGACGACGAGGAAGAGGACGAAGAAGGTGGCGACGACGAGGAAGAGGAGGACGAAGACGGTGGCGACGACGAGGAAGAGGACGAAGAAGATGGCGACGACGAGGAAGAGGACGAAGAAGGTGGCGACGACGAGGAAGAGGAGGACGAAGAAGATGGCGACGACGAGGAAGAGGACGAAGAAGATGGCGACGACGAGGAAGTGGACGAAGAAGGTGGCGACGACGAGGAAGAAGAGGACGACTGTGGCGACGACGAGGAAGAGGACGAAGAAGGTGGCGACGACGAGGAAGATGACGACGACGGTGGCGACGACGAGGAAGAGGACGAAGAGGGTGGCGACGACGAGGAAGAAGAGGGCGACGACGGTGGCGACGACG
>BOPN01000934.1:295327-297827 GCA_017312705.2 Penaeus japonicus
ACCAATACAGCGTTAAAATCTCGGGTAGTTGGGGGAGGGGGAGGGGGGGGGAGGGGGAAGAGGAATGGGGTATGGGGATGGGGGAGGAGGAAGACTCCGCTAGGTTCCTCTGGGTTCCTTTGGGGTCCGGCGGGGTCCAAGGGAACGAGAAAAAGATATGGTTTTGCTCGGTAAGCTGCCCGAAATTGCTAATTTTTGGATATCGTCCCGTTCAGCATTAAGGAATTTGATAGACATTAAGGCATAACAACACTCTTAAAAAACAAATTATTCCCAAATAATGCTGCGTGAGAGAGAGAGAGAGAGAGAGAGGGGAAGAAGCAGAGGGAGAGGGAAAAGGAGAGGGAAAGGGAGAGACAGAAGGAGAAGGAGAGGAAAAGGGAGAGGGAGAGAGCGTGTGCGTGTGTGTGTGTGTGTTTGCGTGTGCATGTGCGTATGTGAGTGTGCTTGTGCGCGTGAGATAGAGAGATGAGGGAAGAGCGAGGTAGAGAAATAAATGAGAGTTAGCGAATACGATAGAAAAAAGGGAGACAAGAACAGGGAGGAGGGACAGATAGAAAGAGAGATTGTGAGATATGGATAGAAAGAGGGAAAAAAAGAGAACGAACGCACATTTAAATAGCTCCCCTACAAAGCGCCCACCCACCTCAGCCCCTGCACTTGCCCCCCTTGCCCCCTCCACCCCCACCCGCCCTCCCGCCTCTTTTACAGGCACTGTCCGTTGTTTCCAGGAGATGATGGGTTTTCACACCTAGTTAGCTCTACAATATCCCGGTCCTTTGAAGCCGTGGTGGCCATTACCGGCTTGGCCGTAGGCGCGAGGTTAACCACACCTTCCACCCCTGCCACGCTTGGCCCTCTCTCTCATTCTCTCTTTCGCTCTTTCTCATTCCCTCTTTCGCTCTCTCTCATTCTCTCTTTCGCTCTTTCTCATTCTCTCTTTCGCTCTCTCTCATTCTCTCTTTCGCTCTACCATTCTGTCTGTCTCTCTCTCTCTCTCTCTCTCTCTTTCTCACTCTATCTATTTACCGCTCTCTAACGCTATCTATCTCTCTTCTCTACTACGTCCTCTCTCTCTCTCTCTTATTCTCTTTTTTTCTGTCACATTCTTTCCTTCACCCTCTCTCTCTCTCTCTCTCTCTTCCCTCTGTTATCCCGGTGGCACTGGCCGGCTGGTTGCTGCCTGAACCCCTCTCGGATGCTCTTCCGGGCACTTCCACCGCATGCTGTCGGCACTCCCTCGTCCCTTGATGCTGATGGCTGTCCGAACTCGGGATTTTTATTTCATTTCTTTTTATTTCCCTTTTTTTTTTGTCGGTGTAATTTTTCCCTTTCTGCTTTTGCCCCCCCCCCCCTCTCCATCCTACCTCTTCCCCACGCCCTCTCTTCTTTATTCTCTCTCTGGCAAATCGCTTGTCATGGGCGTTGTCATCTGCCTTCTTGTGCTGCTTTGGAGAGAGGTACGTAGTGCCATCACATGCCCCATATGCTATGTCTTGTATCATCTATCGACATTACACCCCCCCCCTCCCTCCCTAAACCATTATTCCTCCCCCCAATGCCACCCCTCCCACCCCATCCCCATTCCTTCTCGAAAATTCCACACCGAGCGTCCCCCATTAGCCTTCTCGAGTCCTTGTGGCACCGCGACATAATATGACATGATATTTTGTATTACGGAGCGCTACCTGGAGTGTGGCACTGCTCATGAGAGGGAGTCTCTTGTGGATTTCTCTTTGTTTCGTGGAACAATCGGCGAACAAATTACAACTGCTCTTCATCATTAGATATGATACAATAATGCAGATGCAAACACACATTCATATGCACATGTACATACACACGCACATACCTATGCATACATACTCTCTCTTAAACACATACACATACTCGCACACACACACGCACGCACACACATACGCACACACACACACACACACACACACACACACAGAGAAAAGGGGGAAAATAAAGAAATGCAAATGCAAGAGAAAAGGGGGAAAATAAAGAAATGCTCCACCATTCCCGAAGATCAAACGGCCCTCCCCCCTCAGCATCAGCCATAATTTCGGCGTTGTCCTCCGCATTCAGCAGCATTTCAGCGCGCCGGATAAGCTACTCTCTCCCCCCCGCAAGACAATGTCGCAACTAAAGGGCCGCCGCGTGCAATAGGTACAAAGGTAAGCAGCAGCAACACCAGCAGCAGCGGCAGCAGCAGCAGCAGCCACACCATCTGTACCCAAAGTAGGGGTCGATTTTCAACCCCCACCTACCTGCCCCTACAACCTCCCCCCTCCCCCCCCCCTCCTCTCTCTCTCGCCCCTCGCCCCGTGCCCCTTGCCCCTTGCCTGGGAGCCCCGTGCCCACCCCTAACCCCACCTTCTTCTTCCAGCCCACCCCGCTAAGGTGGACGCTGTAGTTGACAATTCGATCAATAGATGGCGCTGGTCGTCATTTTTTCGAGCCCATGGTGCAGACTGCAGAGGGCCGCGCGTGAGGG
>BOPN01000934.1:307827-310327 GCA_017312705.2 Penaeus japonicus
TACCAAAGCTAAGTAAAGTACTGGTAAATGAAGTACCCAGTACCCATTATTTTGAGAAGAATGCAGATGTTTCTGCCATTGCACGAACATCCTTTAAGAGATCTACACATATACATACATATATATCTTATGTATACATATGTATGTATATGTATTTTTTTTATTCTTTTATTTTTTTTATTTTTTTGCCTTTGGTCTATGTGTGTGTGAAATGTCGAGTGAATGAATGATCAGTAACCTATGGAAAACACTATAGCTCTCCAGAATAATTTGAATGCAGCCATTACCAATAAGAATGTGTTACACGCTGTACTTTAGTACCCACAACCATTTTTTTCTTCTTCTTCTTGGCCCTTTCATACTCCAGGAAATTAATGTGCCTGGATTCTGGTTCCACGGACTTGTTGGTCTTTGTATGCAAATACAGGACAAGCAGTCAAAACGACCAACCGCATTCTTCTTCTGAGCACCCGCGACGTCCTCAGAAATGCCGAGGTCCTTAAATCTGACCGCCACCCTCTGATACCTCTGTGCTGTACCCTTAAATCCCAGGATCTTCAATATGTCCTTTAGTCAGTGTCAAGAAGTAGGAGTAAATCTTTGATCAGTTGGATATATCGATCGACTCCGCTACTCCCCAAAGAGCACTGAAATTCCTTCCATGGGAGACTCTTGCTTGCTGCTCAGGAGTGCCTTGTGAGCGTACTAAAAAGCAAATCCTATTCGGGGTGGGGTGGGGGGGGGGGCGTAGAGGTAACGTGCGGGAGAAAGGTCTCGGACGGATACATCGAGTATTGTCTGTAAACTTAGAGGTAAGGTTGACAGTCGCTTCGTTGTAGACAATAATTTTCACCTGGATAACTGTAAAAGAGCAACGTTCCATGCTACAACTAGCCTCAGTTCCACGCGAAATAATGAGCTTTTGTAGAAGCGTAATGACTATTTAGGTCTAAATGGACTGAATACGCCACGTACATTTCCCTAAAATACTTTTTAACTGCAGCCGATGTCAGGGTATTGGCCGCAGATTTTCCCAGGAATTATAGAATAAATCTGCCTATTGCTGAAGCTTCACCGATACTCGCTGAGGGAAACAAAACAAAGGGTGAATCTAACAACTGAGTAGCCAAGAGATTTTTGAAATATCGGGTTACATGCATGCAGTCGACAGCTGTCTGGGGCAGTATTACTGTTCCCTCGAGTTGGAGGAGTCTTGCACCCTCATTTTGGAAAGAGAAGTACTGTAATGTCCTTCATGAGTAGTGCCTTGCCCAAGTGTTATGTGTATAGCAGAATGGTCTACGACTGAAAGTAATTTCAATAAGGATGACTAAATTCTACGTATTTCCCAGGCACCAAGTTCAAAATATATTGGGGGTACGCCTGGTTTCCTCTCCATATGGCTCATGGTGTGAGATATGGGAGTTCCTGTAGAAAGTCTTCAAGCACGTGCATGGGCGACGTAAAGTAGTATTTGTGGAAATTCAATTGCCGATGGTCAGTGCCTTCTTAAAAATCCAAGACAAATTCAGGCGAAAAAGAAAGCTCTCTTGATCAGACTCCAATGCTTTTGGAGGCATTTTAGATAATACAATGCTTCCGACGAGAACCCTTCCAGTCTAAGAAACCGCAAACACCTTTAAAAAAAAGGATATCCACAGCAACGGCATCGGATGAACGGTAACGTCTCAGACCACGTGCCATCCACCATGTGCCAGATATCCTGTGCCATCCACCATCCGCCTTCGGCTGAAGCGTGAGGGAATCTCTGCGCAGATCAGACACGAGTGCCTCCGGTCTTGCTGCGAGACGGTGCGACCTGGACGCTTAATGACAACTCGATGAGACAGCTTAATGCCTATGGTATCAAATCTCGACACGGCATCACGGGGGATTAAATGAGTGATTAGTGTCACACCGGAGATAACGATGAGAAACTGATATATGGCTTTGTTACCTGCCCCGTAAGGGAGCGCTATCTGGGGCTATAGGGGGATTGGGCCCATTTCCCCAACACTGATCTTGTCCGCCGGACCATTTCGGAAAGAGAGAATCGAGGGGTGTCTGGGGGGTAAGTATGCTGAATAATAATAATGATAATAATAATAATAATTGATGATAAAAATAATAATACCAATAATGATAATATCAATAATGATAACATAAACAATAATAATAATATTAATTGACAATGGCGAGAGCTAAGAATCAGTAAGGCATGGGTGTAAGGCCGTGAGATTTCACGGTAAGTTTTACAAGAGTTCGCGTAACTGTATTCAACAAAAGAAAAAAAAAAACTTCAAAATTTGTCAGTACATTTGCTACACCATTAGTTAATTCCTATCACCATAGGGTCTTATACAAATTACATGAAAACCTCATTAAAATATATTCTTAAGTGGATTCACTGGGAGAGAAGGCTCTTATGACGTCCCTCTCATGAAAAAGTCAAAGACACAACTGGTCCAAAGAGACTTTCGTTCTAGGAAACACTCGCAGG
>BOPN01000934.1:312827-315327 GCA_017312705.2 Penaeus japonicus
AATCACAGCCAACGCCCCGATACGAACGGCGCTGAAAAGGGACGAAGGACCGGGGATGCGGCGGTCGCGGCGTGTGCAAACACAAGATGAAATGAGAAGGGAGGAAGCGGGAGGAACAGTGTGAGGAAGAGAGGAAGGTGAGGGGACGGACGGTGGGAGGGAGGGAGGGAAGAAGGGGGCGAGGGGGCGAGGGGGTAGGGGGACAGTGCAAAGGAAGAGGAAGGGAAAGGGGGTCAATAACAATGATGATGACATTCGTTCCCTTTTGTTTCCCTCACCCCCCCCACCCCCACCCTCCCATATCCCCTCTCATCCAGTCCGTCTGACACCGGAGCCCTTGTGCCTCTACAGGTGTGTCCAGAGTGAGTGTTAACCTCCGGGTTGCTGCCATCGCCTCCCTCCTTCCCTCACGCCCTAACGAGGACACCAATTCTGACATCTGGGACCAAACAAGCGGCTCGATAGCACCGGTGGTTCGATAATGATAACGAGGCACGACGAAGTTTACACCGTTTTGCACAAATGCGAAACGACAGCCGGGCGACACTGGCGGGAGATAACGAGCGATAACGGCTGTGGGTAATGATGCTAATTGCCTGTCGAACAGTTCGCAATGTATCCACAAGATGGCTACTACTTTTTTTCTTTCTCTCTTTTTTTTTAATCATCGTCGATTTCGCTGGAGTTCGAATAATTGGAGAATCAATGCCTCGATAAGTTTTGTAGCCGGTTGAATTTACGACTTATCTAATACACATGAGTTTACACTTAGGTTTTAGTTAGCTCAGAGATAAGTCTTTGTAGAAAAACTTGTATGTACACGTAAAACACTTTTTTGGGTTAAAGAACTATAATTGAGAACAAAACACGACACGACTTATCACTACCACACAACCACCACCATCTCCACCACCAACCCACCTCAACACTATCATCAACCACAATTCACCACCACCACCCACCACTAACCATCACGACCAACCATCACTACCAAGACCAACAAACCCACCACGACCACCCACCACCACTTCCCACGACCACCGCCACCACCGGCCGCCGTTCGTCAGCGCATCTCGCGACCGCTTCCCTTTTGACACGAAACCCGAGCAGCTGTTTATTTCTTCCACGAAGCACGAGGCGAAACGAAATTTTACCGTCCAGCAGAGCGGATGATGCAGTGTATTTGCATGAGCTGCTATATCTCTCCTCCTTATCCACAATTACATAAACCACGCCTTTATTGCCTGTTACGTCTCTGCCTGTTTGTCTGTTTTATCCTGGGTTTTCAATTGGCATTTCTCTTTCTTCGTTTTCATTTCTCCTGAGATCTCATTATTGGTTATTTTCCCTACTTTCCTTAGTTATTCTGTGTTTCCTACTGTGATAGATTAGCGCATGCTAGGATAAGACGTTTCATCTTTTCATCTTTCATCTTCTTTCGAATTTATATTCCAAAACACAACCACACACATACACATACACATACACACACAACCAAATGCACACACATACACACACACAACAACAGTGCACACATGCACACACACACATCAGAGCACACACACACACACACACACACACACACACACACACACACACACACACACACACACACACACACACACACACACACACACACACGAGGGCCGATCTTGACCACGCGAGACTCATTATGTCAAACCTGATACTTTCACCCGACGAAACGAACGGAAACACAACCAATCGAATAAATTGAACCCCCACCCCCCCACACACCTCCTCACCAACTCGGGCCAACATCGGTTATATTAATATATCGACTACATTTTGATCAACATGAGAGCGGATACTGCACACTCCATGTCACTCCCCCCACTTGACATGAAATCAGCCAGCCTCGTTTAAACCAATTTCATTTTCGACAAATAAGGAGAGTGGGATATTGCGCACTCGTGTCTTTTGCTCCTCAGTTCCGACGCGACGATGACAGCGACAGATTACCCACCGCGAGCTGTTGCGTTGAGAGCGAGACAGCTGGCATTAAGTCGCAAATGCTAGCCTTCTGAGTAATCATCTGGGATTGCGATTTCACCTCCGTCACGGACGCGGTCTTATTCTCTTTTCGTTTTTCGTGCCTCTCGTTTCTTTTTTTCCTTCGCTTGTGGGGTGTGTGGGTTAGTGCTCTCTCGCTCTCGCTCTTTCTCTCTCTCTCTCTCTCTCTCTCTCTCTCTCTCTCTCTCTCTCTCTCTCTCTCTCTCTCTCTCTCTCTCTCTCTCTCTCTCTCTCTCTCTCTCTCTCTCTCTCTCTCTCTCTCTCCAGCCTTTCCCCCCTCACTCCATCCTTCATTCCCTCCCTCCCTCTCTTCCTTCCTTCCTTCCTCCCCTCCCTCCTTCCTCCTTCACACCCTCCCATACAAGTAATATCCAACTGTAAACTGAATTTATGCAAAAAAAAACCTTAAGCGTCTGACAATTTGATCTTTTTGCGCGGTTCATGCTTCCGTGAATGAGGGTTAATTTCT
>BOPN01000934.1:320327-322827 GCA_017312705.2 Penaeus japonicus
ACATTTTCCTTATATAAATAGCGATAGGATACGTACACAGATAAAACATAAACACACACACCTTCCACATTTCTTCCTCTTCCCCTCCTTCTCCCTCGCTGTTCTGTTTGTTTGTTTTCTTTCTCTTTCTATCTAACACACTCATACGCGCACGTGTATGTGCGTGTACAAGTGTGTGTGTGTACGTATTCGATTGCACTATTAACATACATGCACATATACAAACACAAATACATAGAGAGAGAGACTCCTTCCACATCATCCCGCACCATCCATCCACCTTCGGTCTATCGCCTCTCCCTTGTTCCACCATATCGACCCTCCCCTCATCCCCAGGGCACCCCGCTCCACCCGTGGAAGTCCGAGCTGCTCCCTTTCCCCTCTTGTGCCCTCCCTCCCTCCCCCATGGACCCACCCTCCTTTGAACACCTTCCCATAGGTGAGCCCCTACTGGTCACCTCCGAGTGTCCCTCCGGCATGTTATAATGGCCCCTTCGCTCCTGCCGAGGCCATCTCACGCCCTTGGGGAGGAGAGGGGCTCGAGCCCTGGCAATCGCCTCGCTTTGCTTCTTTGTCTTCTTTCTTTGCTTCCTTCCTTCCTGCCTTCCTTCCTTGCTCACTTACTTTACTTACTTTTCCTGCCATCCCCTCTCTTCAATCTAAATGGAATACTGTAATTACGTATATACATTTACGTGTGTTTAAGTGTTTTCAAATGTTTGGTTTTAGATACAAATTACTCATATAAATAAACAAACTCCTTTTCTAAATAAAATAAATGTGCATACAGATGTATAAATGTATGGGTTTATACACATACACACACATACATGCATGCATGCTTGCATACATACATAAATACATACATACATACATAAACACACACATGCACAAACACACACACACAAACACACACAAATACACACATGCACACACATTATATATATATATATATATATATATATATAGAAAGAAGAGTAAGAGAGAGAAAGAGTAAGAGAGAGGGAGATGGAGAGGGAGAGAGAAAGAGAGAGAGAAAGAGAGAGAGAGAGAGAGAGAGAGAGAGAGAGAGAGAGAGAGAGAGAGAGAGAGAGAACTAACTAGAAACGGACCGGAACAGACAACATCCACACAACACCCGGCCGAGAGCGCCACACCCCCGGCTCCCCGTGACCCCCAGCCAAGACAAGACGGCGGGGAGATAGACCCCTGGCGAAGGACCCCCTAGAGAAAGGCGGGGGGTGGGGAGGGGAGGCGAATCTCCAAGCAAGGAATCGGGGGACACTACAGAGCGATGACCCCCCCCAACCCTTCCCCACTCCCCCTACCAAGAAACTCGACGATCACCCTCCGGCTCTTCGCGTCCCTCTCGCCCTCGCATTTACACCTGACTCAGCCAACGCACGGGAAGGGGAGATGGAGGGGCAGGGGGAAGGATAGAGGGATAGGGGGGGAGGAGGAGAAGACGGGGCGCTGATCCCCCCTCCCCCCTCTCCCCCCCTCCTCCTCCTCCTCCCCCTTCTACCCACTCCTACCTCGTCCTCTAGACCCCACTCCATCCTCTTATCCTCCCTGCCTCCCTCCCTCCCTCTCTCCCTCCCCTTTCCTCCGCCTGGTTACCCTCCTCCCTCCCCTCTTCTCCCTCCAGTGCCAACACAACGCCGCGTGTGTCATTGTCCTCACCTGCCACGGCAAGCTCGCCTTTGTGGGGGGAAGGGGGGAGGGGGGAACCTGCCCATGTGCGAAGTGCCAGCTAGAACAGAATTTCCAGCTTTCTCTATTTTAGGATAAAATATATTTGCGTCGAGCATAAACTGTTATTCAATCATTCGCACAAGCGTATATATCGAAGAGCGGCCTGGTTATTTTTTATCTGATAATAAGCGAAGTATGTGGCAATGTGTCTTCCCATTTGAAGGCTCGGTTTGTTTTTATAATTACCATTATCATCTATACTTATCATATCATGAGTAACATACTTATCACTATCACTGTCATCATGAGATACATTACCACAACTACCACCACTATTTCTACTATTATGATCGTTATCGTGAACATGATTACCAGTGCCTTCCATCAAGCATCATTACCGTTATCATTAGCAGCACTACTATCATACGAAGAAAAAAAGGGACAATAACCTTATTAACAACAACAATAACAACAACAACAACAAAGAAGACGCCAATGCAACGCTGTTATCTCACCCGAAAACACTGATGCGACTGAGCGTTCTCACTCAGGAGGGAAGGCCCTTGCGAGGCTACTAAAACCCCCTTCCCCTTCCTTCCTTCCTTCCTTCTTATCCTCCCCCCCCCCCTCCCTCGCTCCATCTCTCTCCTATCCCCTCCTTCTCCTCTACTCCCCTAACTCCTCCTCTCCCTTCACCTCTGCTTCTCCCCACCCTCCCTCCATCCTCTCCCCTCCACTTTCTTCGTACACCCTTACCCCTCCACCCTCTCCTTCTCCCCTACTCTACACCTCCTCCATCTCCCTC
>BOPN01000934.1:337827-342827 GCA_017312705.2 Penaeus japonicus
GAAAGCTTAAAGGAAAAATAAGGAGAGCAAAAGAAGAAGCAGAAGAAAAAAATTGAAAAAAATCATTGAGTGTTCTGGATCGTGGTCATAGTACTCAATCTTCAAAGGAACCTTGTGCCACTACATCACTCCTCCGTCCTCCAATCACACTCCAGTCACCGCACAAAGATACAAGTCTCTAGTTACACCTCAGTTTAGAGTCACCAAAGAGATTCTCAAGAAGGTTGTCAAAAATATTTACTGAAGGCATTTCCTCTCACCAGGGAGAGAGAGAGAGAGAGCAAGCGAGAGATGTCAGCATATTATTTTTTTCTCTTCTCTCTCACAGAACTGCTTCAAAGTGTTTCTGGATGTAAGAGAGTTCCTTTAGGAAAATATTGCAGTTGTCCATTATTTTGAAAAACAAAATAGTAGGAAATTAAAACTGGAACATATATCATCAATTGAAAATGCAACACAAAAATAACAGATAATTATTTATTCATGTTTTGAAATAATAAATCCTGAAAACTTTGAAAAAGTTATAAGAAAAAATAAGCAAACATAGATGGAAGTTAGTTAGACTTTCAAGAAGTAAATCAACAAATACAACAAAGGAATCTGTACCTAAGCATCTGTAAAACATTTATTAAATAATTGTTTTTCATATATCAAAAAGAATATAACACTGAGAAGATATATAGCATTCAAGAGAAACATATAAAATGATAGAAAAAGTTTCCGTTAGCAGATATGACAAAAGAGAACCTTTAAGTATGACGAAGGGCACAGCCATTGTCCAGCTGAGGCAAATGTTCCCCCAAGTCGGTGGCTATTCATTCACATCAGATGGTGCCTCACTATATAACAGAACAGTGTGGAGAGCCAATGCATTAGAGATTAGTTGAATCTGTGGCTTGACTTGCTATATATTAGTCTTTATAAAAATATAAAAATTGACAAAAAAGGTAGAACAATAAAAACACTGCTCAATACAAATCCTTAAAATGTCTCTGCGCTAAAATCTTGTCTTGTAATCCCTCTGTGGCAACCAAACCAACCTGCACATCTAACCCCTCTGATATTCCCACTGCAATTAGAGCCCCCATCCGCGTCAAATCTACCAGTCAATCTGCTGCTATTGCTTCTATCATCAGGGCTTTGTTGCGTGGCTGACTCCGCTTTGTTGCACAGATCGCTGCTGCTGGGATGATTAATAGCCAAACTGAATTTACTTGAGGCCAGCCAGTTCTCAATGATTGCGTTCATAAAGTCCTGCACTACAACAGCTGTCAACAGTTACAGGGAAAATCTTTAGCTTGCAATGATTTCAGATAGCAACCATACAAGTGTCATCTTAGCATCACACTGTTGTCACCGAGTGTCAAGAGGCTATTACCGAGCTGTTATGTGGGAGTGACCCTCTCGTTATGGCGGCTGTCACAACTGTTACGGGTTTGTATTTCATTCATTCTTCACCTACCCCTATATTTGTGATGGTATTATCATTATTACTATATATGGAACAAGACATAGCAAAAGACAAGGCTAGAGGGAGATATGTAAACATGAAAATAGATAGGAAGAAAGAAACAAAGTAAAATAGGGACTCAAGGAGAGGGAAGAAATGAGAAAAAGGAGAAAGGATATAATTAAAAGAGATGGGGGTCAAAGGATGGATAATAGAATGAAGAAGAGGGAATAAGAAGAAAAGCCAGACCTGGAAAAGGAAAGATAGAGAATGAGGGAGTGAAGGAGAGAGGGGATGGGAGGGAGAGGGATAAGGAGGGAGGTATGGTGAGGGTGGTAAGGACAGAAAGAGGGGGAAAAAAAGAGAGGGAGGTATGGAAGGTATGAAGGGAGGGAGGGAGGTATGGCGGGTGGAAAAGGGAGACAGAGAGTGATTCTATTGTAAAAAGAACATGGCTGATGGTGTTGAGTTATCGTTGGATTTGTCTAGTAATATCAAATTCAACTAGAAACTTGTAAGAATAAAACATCATCAAAGGCAAACTTTCAACCCTGATTGGTATCTTATCTACTCCCATCAGATTTTTAATTCAGCAAAAAAGTATTCCTCAAAATTACAAGTTGATTAATATATAAATGAATAGATAAGCAAAACCAAATCCAACAATCATAAGAAATAAAAAACAAATCGAACTTCACTTCCAATTCAGACAGTGAACAACTGGAGAACAAAATCTCGGCAGTGCTTATGATTCACATAAATGTTGTCTGGGGTCCCAGCTTCTCCTTGACGAGGCCCACTGAAATTGTACCTCCTTTGTATTGACCGTGATTGGTTGGGAGACGGACATTTCCTGGGACGAACAAAGCATCTCAGTGACCTCCTGGGGCGGGCCTGGTGGGAACAGCCCCTTTGCCCTTAACCCTCCCCCTCTCCCCACACACAGACACACACACACACACACACCCTTATCCTT
The DNA here is from genome assembly GCA_017312705.2 of Penaeus japonicus. Lineage (NCBI taxonomy): Eukaryota > Metazoa > Arthropoda > Malacostraca > Decapoda > Penaeidae > Penaeus > Penaeus japonicus. The sequence continues at coordinate 340,254 of BOPN01000934.1, forward strand.
TTCCCCCCCTCTCCAAATGTGCTCTCTCTCACTCATTTGCACTCTCATTCCCTCTCTCTCTCTCTCTCTCTCTCTCTCTCTCTCTCTCTCTCTCTCTCTCTCTCTCTCTCTCTCTCTCTCTCTCTCTCTCTCTAACACCCTCAACTTCTAAAGCTCTCTACTTTGAACACCCTCTACTTATAATGCTCTCACTCTCACTCTCTTAATCTTCTTCCCCCACATCTACCACCCCTTCCCCTCCTGTCTCCCTCTCCTTGAGTTCCCTCATCCTCCAATTCCCTCCTCTCACCAGACACATTTTATTTCCTCCCTTATCATGGCCACGGACACCCTCTCCCAATAATATCTTGTGTGTGTGTTTAAAATATTTTCATACATATCAAAATGACAATGATGCTCAGAGATATATGTGTGGTCTTCTGCCATCACTATTTAACTGTCCCTTTATTTTGTAATATTTTATCGAATCAAGTGTTACCTAAGCCAATATACTGCCAATGTTCAAGAATTCAAAAAAGGATTTAAATTTTATATATATATATATATATATATATATATATATATATATATATATATATATATATATATATATAAAATTTAAATCCTGTTTATATATATATATATATATATATATATATATATATATATATATATATATAAAATTTAAATCCTGTTTATATATATATATATATATATATATATATATATATATATATATATATATATATATATATATATATATATAAAATTTAAATCCTGTTTATATATATATATATATATATATGTATATACATATATTTATATATATATATATATATATATAATGATAAACAGACCTAAAAACATACAATGATTTCATATTTCAATAATTTCCTTTGCATAAAAAAGGTAATAATACAAACAATACACACATATCAATTGCATCTTGTATGGAAAATACACCCATGTTATCTGACACCTACCAGGAACTCTTTTGTCCTTCCATCTCGCCATAAAACAATAAAGAAAATTAAATACTCTAAAGCACAGCTTGCAATATCCATTTCTCTATTTCCATCTTCGCACATACGTTTACGGATCAAAAAGTAAGTAAACAAACAAACTCAAATCACTTCACCAGAGTTCATCCATCTGAGGATCTCCCAGAAGCTTGCATTCAACATGAAACCATTTTTCTTGTCCTCACCTGCAAAGATACATGACAGAGCTGCTGCCTGGAACAACACAAGGAGAACAATGCACCCACATGCACAGCCGGTGAGATGTTCTAAACTCGCTCTATTGATTTCACTTTTCACACACCCTCTATAGACCCCTTTCAGACGGGGCTCTAAATTAGCTCTCGTTCTCTTCTCTTTCACAACACCTCGGTGAAAAAGAACCCGTGAAGGGGCATTCCTACCTCTTCTCCCTAATTATAGAAATATTTTTTCCAATTGAAGGGTCCAAATAACTGACCTTTCATCCTTAGGCTTCAATGCTTCTTTTGTGGAGCCAAACCCTCTAGGAGTACCTGCTCCCGTAATTAGTAAGGCCATCAGCTCTTCTCTATCGTAAACATGATATTCAAAATCCCTTTCAGGTCTTTCTATTTTTAAAATTAACTAAAGCTTAGACTTCACTCTCTATGCAAATGATTATATTCAATGTAATTTTATTTATATAATAGATGTAATTTACATATATTTCATATTAACTTCAAAAAGGCTTATTTATTGTACTTAAAAGAAAGCAGCAACTGACATATAATTTTTACTACTGTACTGCATTTGTAACAAAGAAAGGAAGACATTATTTTTTTTGTCAATTGTTTGTTGGTTTATTGGTAAAGTCAAGAGTAAATCTCTGGTGTCTCAATCTCACTACTTGATAATGAACATTAAGGTAATATATCAAATCAATATTTCTAAATAACAGGTATGTCAAATTACACAATGTTATGTAGTTCCAAAAGATAAAGAGATTAAACTACTACAGAACCTACAAAATGATAACAAATCTGAATCCCACAGACTTAAAAATTCCAAGAACAATAATCCAATCATACACAATTAGCCAATGTGGTTGGTGCATTTAGACAGTCAACTTAAACGAGAAATTCATTTATCCCCTAAATAATTTTTCCCTCTAAAAAAATATACGAACCCTCTCTCTTCCCATTCAGACAGAAGAAGTTCCGACACTAATGAGCGCAAAGAGCAAAACAGAGGGATCCCTCTTTGACATCTTTCCTTACCCCTTCACCTAATAGCTATGAAAGACCCACTTTCCCCAATTAAATCATTAGTGGCTGGCCAAGAACAAGCCATGTGCCTCACTGGTGACAGCGCAAAATGAACCTAATGCTTCCCTACGGTGGAGCTCATAATTCACCAGAAGGAAGCAAGTCCAGTACACTGTTATTTTGCAAGTAGAAAAAAAAAGAAAAATCAAATGAACTCAAGTACATCACCTTATAAAAAGGATCTATACTGAGAAGGCAAGTTGGATTTAATTACGTGGAAGTCTTTAGTTTAATCATTTACAAATTACTGGTGCTGGCTGAATGGATCAGTCAAGTACATTGGCCATCTA
>BOPN01000934.1:364105-369105 GCA_017312705.2 Penaeus japonicus
CTTCATTTCCTTCTTGTTTTTGTCTTCTGTACATTATTACGAACGTCTTTAATGTCGAAGTAACTCCTCTCAACTTCCATTGATGGGTTTTAAGGACCAACTTCCGGACTGGGTTTTAAAGAGGGGGTCTTGTGGCCGAACGTGCAAGGGGTTGTTGTTATTAAGTTGATTTATTTAATGCTTTAGGAATAAGGATATCAATTAGAGAGCGAAGGATGTGGCCAATGGTGTTTTAGTGGTTGGTCTCGCAGGAGGAGAACCCACTTATTGATGTGGGACTTTGCCCTCTTCTTCTTTTTTTGTTTTTTTTTTGTTTCTTTTTTTGTGTGTGTATGTTTGTGTGTGTGTGATTGTGTGTGTGTGTGTGTGTATGTTTGTGTGTGTGTGATTGTGTGTGTGTGTGTGTATGTGTGTCCGTGCGTAGGGAGGGTGGGGGGGTGTTAATCTCGTTACTTTTTTATACGTGCAAACTTGTCAGAAAGACAAGAAAGAAAATTACCAAACCGTCCCATAAAAGTGACATAACAATTGCAACATATCAGACACGTTAATGGAAAAATTAAAAATAAAAATAAAAGTTATCTAGGCGCCCGTAGCGTAGGCGGGGCGAGACAAACAGCTGATGGAGAGGGGGTGCTGCCTTAGAGGGGGTCTTTTGTACTTTTCTACTTCCCCTTCTGGCAGTCTGGTCAGAAATTGTTAGGCTGGCTGACCCCGGCCGCCCCTGCCTTTGTCCTCGCGTAAGTGAAGTGGATTTATTATTTCGGCCATTAATTTCCGCTTGGAAGTCGGGTGGGGGTGGGGAGGGGGTGATGGGGGAGGGGTAAGGGGTAAGAAGGGGGGGGGCTTAGTCTATGCGGTGACTTCGTGTTTCTTTATCTTATTTAGAAGAACCCAGATAAGAGAAATCAGATCTACGAGGATTTGGAAGATACCGATAAGAGCAAATCGCAAAGTTTAGACATAAGATTGATTACTTACGATGCAGTGCACGATGCAGGATAATTGACTTTGCGAATGTTAGGAATATTAGGATACTGGCTTTGGAGTGTTACGTTTGTGTTTTGCGTTTGCGTTATTTATTTTTATTTAAATAAAATACGGGTCTTTTAGGTGTGTGTGTGTGTGTGTGTGTGTGTGTGTGTGTGTGTGTGTCTGTGTGCGTGTGCGTGTGCGACTGTGCGTGTGCGTTCCAGAATTAGAAACACGAACAGTGCGATATTCTTCCCGCTTCCCTGATCTCCTCGCCAGAAAGTGATCTAGACAAACCTTTCTCAGAAACCGCCTCACAAGCAGGTCAGAGGAAGGTAATGAACCCGCGAGCGATCGAATGTCAATGGCACCAGTCCATCACGTGACCTCGATGGCATTTCCTTCTCTCGACACCCGAAACAGAGAGAGAGAGAGAGAGAGAAAGAGAAAAAAAATTACTAATTTCCCCTCAGGACTTCGTTACTGCACTGCGGGCGCGAAGGGAGCCAGAGGGAGCCAGAGGGAGCCAGAGGGAGCCAGAGGGAGCCAGAGGGGGCCAGAGGGGGCCAGAGGGGGCCACAAGCGAGTCTCCGAGTGTGTGGAAAGTCGAGCCGGTCTTGTGAGGGAGCGCTTGTCTCGCTGGCGCCGCCGCGGGAGGGAAAAGGAGAGTAGGGGGGAGAGATTCCTTAGGGGGTAAACAGGGAGGGGACGGGAGGAGAGGAGAGGGGGGAGGGAGGAGAAGGAGAGGGGGAGGGGTTAGATTCATTTGGGGGAGAGGGGATGGGGGATAGGGGTGAGGGGGAATCTTCATTTGAGGGGCAAAGGGAGAGGGGAGAAGGGGGGGAGGATAGGGTTAGCTTCATTTGGGGTGATAAACGGGGGGAAATGAGAGGAAAGAGAGGAGTATTGCTTCTTGGGGGGTGTTGATGGAGGAGGGGGAGGAGGGGGAGGAGGAGGAGGAGGAGGATAGGAGGAATAAACAGGTCTCATTTTTTTCCCTTTACATCTAATCCATTTTCCTCCTTTGTTCCTGTCTATTTCTCCCTCTATCAATCTTTTCGTCGTGGTTTACATCCGCCTCATGTCTCTCTCGCTGTCATTTTTTTATATACCTTTTCTTTTGCCTTTTTTTTAACTCCCTTGTCTCGTCTCCCCAGCGTTATTATTTTGTATCAACTATTATCCTTTAATTAAACACATGCGTCCAATCTTCTCCGAGTCTGACTGGGCTCTTCCTCATTCCTTAAACCTTTTTTTTTATTATATACTTATTTTTTTCTTTTGTGTGTGTGTGTGTTTTTTTTTTTTTTTTTTTTTTTTTTTTTTTTTGATAGCTACCTCTCCCCCTTTTCTTGATTCTCTTTTTGTTTCTCTCTTTCTCGTCTTTTTCTTTCCTTTTCTCCTTTTCTTTTTTGTCTTCCTCTTCCTTTTCCTTCTCCTTCTCCTCCTCCTCCTCTTCCTTTTCTTTTTCGTCTTCCTCTTCCTTCTCTATCTGCTTTTCCTTCTCCTCCTCCACCTCCTCCTCTTCCTCTTCCTCCTCCTCCTCCTCCTCCTCCTCCTCCTCCTCCTCCTCCTCCTCCTCCTCCTCCTCCTCCTCCTCCTCCTCCTCCTCCTCTTCCTCCTCTTCCTCCTCCAGTTGGCATGAGTCACTCACGCCCGTCAGGAAGTAAGACAGCGAAAGAGACGGAAGACGGAAAGAAGCCCGAGGCCGTGTTTGCTCACGAGAACAGCCCGGGTCTTGTGCTGTTCCTCGTCCTCCGTCGGGAACATCTGCGCCGAGGGGGCAGGAGAGGGTAGCATCTGTGCTGGGGATTGCAACACTTGTCCTGGTGAAGAGGGCAGTGTACTACCATTTGTGTAGATGGTCGCGCCGTTTCATGCATCGTGTATTAACAGATATAGCTTGGGTTTGCTCTTTGCGAAGGGGCGGCGAGCAAATTTTTACTCCGTTTTATTATCACTGGTTCTTTTGTCTCCCATTCTGACCGTGGATCCTCATACGCGAAAGGTCATGCATATATGTCAGGGCTTAGAGCGGTCTCCTCTTCGCCCTTTTGATCTAAACTTCATTTGCATATGAGTACTAGAAACGCCCAGAGGTGAGGGCAGACACGCCAGAGTCAGAGTCAGAGTCCCCCCGTCAGAAGCCTTTTGGTGTCCAGCCGCCCGTCACGTCAGGAAGGGCAGGGCGCCTCGTATGCTTAGCCGTCCACGTCGTTCGACCTCCTCCGCGTTATCACAGGAATGCCATAACGCAAAGCTCTTGGCAACTCTGCTGTCGGGGCTGATTGTGGGGGCGCGGCGGCACAGGTCTTAATAGCTGTTTTTAGGAGGAGGACGAGTTGTCGCGGAAATGTTGTTGGCCGCCGCGCTGTCAGTTGTTGCAGGGTAGGAAACGCGGCTAGGGGGTAAGATGGGGGGGGGGGGGGCTCTTGACAGTATTGTGACTGATTTCTGTGGTTCTGGAAGGAAGGAAGGAAGGAAGAAAAGAAAAAAAAGGAAAGAAGAGGCGGAAGATTGGTTCTCTAAACGAAGATTTTAGCGGATCTCATTATTTCCTCTGGATCTTGTTAATTTCCTTCCCATTCATCATAATAAATGTATGTAGGATACACCCAAGGAGGAGCGAGCAACCTGTTGCAGAAGTAGCTGCTTTAATAGACGAGGTTTTCCCCGCACCTGCTGGTTGCAGAGCATTAAGATTAGTTGCAGTCATTTCATTATGGTTTCCGCATGCCACGCGTCGCTTGCATGATGGATGGATGGATGGATGGATGGATCGTCGGTTGGCTGGTGGATTACGAGGCAGATAAGCGATGTGGGTGTGCCAGTCAGGATGCCATTGTGCCAAGCTCTTGCCCTGAATTGGTCGTCAAAATTCCCTTCGCTCTCGACGGAACAGCGGGGATTAGTTCAGCTGATGTGGTGGAACAGCGCCTTCGTGTTCACGCTGTCTCTTGCCCTTCCTCTTCTTTTCCCACCTCCCTCCTTTTCTTTTCCCACTTCCCTCCTTTTCCTCATTCTTTCTCGCTTACTCTTTTTTTCTCTACTTCTTTCTTTTCCTCCTAACCCATTTTCTGATTGCTCATTCTCCTTCTCTCCTTCTTTTCTCATCCTTCTCGCACACCAATTCACATTTTGAGCAATTTTGCTCATTATTTTTATATTTATGTTGATGCTTATGGGTTAATTAACGTATAAATGACCATCTTTTTATAAATCCGTTTATGACTGGACGATAAACCTCAAATATTTACAAAATTGTTGCCTCGGCTAATGGCGTCAAGTCGGCGAAAGGCGAGAGAAAACGGGCCAGCAGAATGTTTGGTGATCCCACAGCGGCGAGTTAGCTTAGGGAAATAGCCGCTTCGCTTTTCGTAACGTGATAGCGTGACGCCATTGTTACGGGTGTGCGCCTGTCTGGATTTAGTCACGCTCGTCTCAAAGTACGGTCGCAATGTCACCAAGTAAGAGGCATTCTGAAAGCCAGTCATTCGCGCATGTAAATAAGCCTTTTTTTTTACATTATTTCATTTACGATTGTTTTCCGAGACTATTTTCGTCTTTCGAGTCTTTGTGCTTAATTAACTTCGTCCAATCATCCTCCGGATTGCCTCTACACCCTCCTCCTCCCCACCAGCGCGCTCACCATAAATATTTACCTCGCTGCGGCGCAGTTTCGAAATGAAACCATGAAAGGCACACGAAAACACAAACAGTCTCCGACGCATTTGGTTTTTTTTCTTCTTCTTCTGTCACCGAAGCTCAATATTCGTGCCTATTTCGCGCTCTTGCTTTATAAGGAATATCATATTTGCATAGACAGTAGAATAGCGGAGAGTTTGAATATATGAGTCACAACCTCCATCCACTTCCTCTCGTTCGACGGTCACAAAGACGAAAGGAATTTGATCGTGTTTGCGTTCCTGCCGAATGGCTCTGGCGGGACGAAGGTCATGTGCGTGGTTGTAAATTCGGGCACGTTTTGCACTGCGAGTTAATGACGGGGGTGGAGTGAAAGAGAGCCG
>BOPN01000935.1:0-2500 GCA_017312705.2 Penaeus japonicus
ACACACACACACACACACACACACACACACACACACACACACACACACACACACACACACACACACATATATATATATATATATATATAGATAGATAGATAGATAGATAGATAGATAGATAGATAGATATAGATATAGATATATACATTAAAGAGAAAAAAAAGAGGGAGACATAGAGACAGATAAATATCTAAACAAATACATACATACATACGTATACAGGGAGAGAAAGAAAGATAAAGAGAAGGTAAGTGAAAGAGGAAAACACGTTTACATACAAATGACGAGACAAAGTCCAGATACCGCCAACTAAACGTAAAACAGTGTAAAGTGCAGCTGAAGTTCGTGGCAATTGCAGCCTGGCCATGCAAGGACATGAGTTGCTTTGATGATTCGATTCAGTTGCACGGTCAAGTGAAGCGCTGGTGTTCTCCTGCGATGTTGATGAGGTTTGACTTGGAAGAAAAGAAGAAAAAAAAAGTGAGTTTGAACCAGAAAAAGAGGAAATTTTGTCTTGTAAGGACGGGCGAGTGTGAGAAGGTAAATGGCATTGAATCCACTCTGAGGAGATCCCATCCGATAGCATGGGTAAGTGAAGTTGTTTGTGAGGACGAAAAAAAGGAAAAAAAAAAGGAAGAAAAGAGAGAAGGGATCCCAGTGCCAGTACCACCGAGGGTCATGTTGAAAGAGCCATTCCGATCCGATATGGGAAGGGAAGAGGAGGGGAGGGGGGAAGGGGGTGATAAGGGGCGGGCGCGGGGGGTTACCGTGCCTGAGTCAGGGTAGGGCGAATGGGCTCCCCATACACGGGTATCGCGCCGGGCCGTTGCGTGGGCGTCGGGTCAGGGAGCTCTTGTTACCAAGCTCCGAAACGGGTACGAAACGGAGCGGCGCTGACGTCATTCGGTGAAGAGAATCAGTTCATCTGTTTTCACTTGTTTTTCATTATTTTCGGTATCTGTTTGGTTTCTGTTCTTTTGACTTAGAGAAAAAGAGATAATGATAGATAGATAGGTAGATCGACTGAGAGATAGAGAGACAGAGAGATAGATAAATAGATAGAAAGATAGATAAAAAGAGAGAGAGAAAAAAAGACGGATATATATATATATATATATATATATATATATATATATATATATATATATATATATATATATACATATATATATATACATATATATATATATGTGTGTGTGTGTGTTTGTGGAGAGAGAGAGAGAGAGAGAGAAAGATATATATATACATATATAAATATATATATATATATATATATAAATATATATATATATATATACATATATATATATATATATATATATATATATATATAAATATATATATATATGTATATATATGTATATATATGTATATATATATATATATATATATATATATATATATATAGATGTAAATATATAAATGCGTGTGCGTGCATGTGAGTGTGCGTATATGTGTGTGTGTGTGTGAGTGTGTGTGTGTGTGTGTGTGAGAGAGAGAGAGAGAGAGAGAGAGAGAGAGAGAGAGAGAGAGAGAGAGAGAGGAAAGAAATAACCAAACAATATACAACGAGCACTTGAACCACCTTCACAATATATATATTGGATAACGTGGAGTTCAGTCGAAACATCTCTCTATCTATATACATATTCGAGAATGAAGAACTAAATCACGTAAGTACATCTATCTCAGTTTAACCATAAAACACCAGGATATGTTTGTTACCTACACTCATCTAAATAACCCATTCGAAAATAGCAGATATGTATCGACGAAAAGCTAATCACTTTCCTTAACGGACTAATGACGTCATCTCAAGTCAATAAGGACTAATCATTGGGAGTCTTTGTGTGTTAATCAAGGACGTGTTGGAGGAAATGGACTCGCATTTTTGTGTAAAGAAGGATAATTCAAGTGCTTAAATTCCATCGCATAAACAAAAAAGTCGTTTATTGCAAAAAAAAAAAAAGAAAAAAAAAAAAGAAAAAAAAAAGTGGTAATAATGTAAACATGAAAATATTCAGTTTCGCATATAAATTTTCATAAATTTTCGTCAAAGGAACAACGATCCCACATCCACCACAAAAAGAAGAAACAAACAAACAAACAAACAAAGAACGAAAGCAAGAACAACGAAACATTGAGGAACACACCAAAGGCAAACGATCAGATAATCAAGGCATCTTAACGACAGCCGGCAAAAATGGGAAATTATTAATGATCTTCCGAACTCCATCAAAAATCTATCGCCACATTAATCACCTTTGCTCGGACTGGTCGGGCGGGCCTTGTGGATCGCCCAGTAATGTCAATGGTGTGGGCGGTTCATCAGAGGACGCGTCGCTCGCTCCTCCGTGCTTTTAAATGTTTATTGTCTGTCTGTCAGGAAGTGATCGATCGCTCGTGATCTTGGGAGAAACGGGTTGGATTTCGATATTCTAGACATGCAGAGTTATGTGATTTGTGTAGGGTTTCCTTTTAAACTTAACTGTGATGTACG
>BOPN01000935.1:37500-60000 GCA_017312705.2 Penaeus japonicus
ACACCGCGCCGGGAAAGGCGCAATCACGCATAATCGCGTGTAGATCCTCTGCCACTTTATATCAAAACAACATCAATCATTTTCACGAGCCTTCGAGTAGTGGAAAATATCAAAGATCTAAAAATATCTGACCGACGAGTTTCGGCATTTCCTGTCGCTCAAGCACAAAAATGCAGCCACGTCAGGGAATCTGCTTGCTCGGCTTTATCTTTCGCGGCTTCCGGGATTCTGTTTTGCAGCTTCTTTGGTTATCTCTCTCCTGGGGGGTCTTGGCTGCAACCAGTCTGAACAGTTTTAATAGGTGGACGTACACTCTACCCACACACTCACCCATCCATGCCTACACCGACACACACACACACACACACACACACACACACACACACACACACACACACACACACACACACACACACACACACACACACACACACACACACACACACACACATATATATATATATATATATATATATATATATATATATATATATATATATATATATGTATATATATATATACATATATATGTCTGTATATCTATATTTACTCATATAAATATATATATATATATATATATATATATATATATATATGAATATATATATATATATATATATATATATATATATATATATATATATATATATATATATATATATATGAATATATATATATATATATATATGTATATATATATATATATATAATATATATATATATATATATATATATATATATATATATACATATACATATATATATAACCAAATGCATGTTTACATGCACTAATGTACATATATATGCATGCACACTTACATACTTACATAAATACATATATACCTTTAGTGATCTACCCACTTATCATAGACTTAATTTCAGACACATACCCCAAGACACTTTTAGAATATAAGAAACATCATAAGGCTAAATACATATCTAATTTCTGCTTCATTCATGATCGAAATCCCATGATACGAACGACAAAGCTTATCTTTTATCTAATCTCGAGCACTTTTCTTCTTTTCGAATGCAACGACGCTTAGAAAAAAAAACAGAAAAAAAGAGAAAAAGGAAAAATGGAAATACTGATATTTTCAAGGATATCAGCTTCCTAAATGTCGCGATGCCATTCGATTCCACGTAACTCAGAGCACGGCATGGGAAGGCGAAGCCGCTCTTTAAAGATGGTGGGTCGGCGTCTGTAGACCGTATCAATATTACCTTCTGATGTAGTTGAGATTTTTCTTTTTTTCTCTTTGACTCTACCTCACCCCCTCTCTTTATTTTTTCTCTCTCCCTCCTCCTTTTTCTCTCTCTCTATTTCTCTCTGTCTCTCTCTCTATTTCTCTCTGTCTCTCTCTCTGTCTCTCTCTCTATTTCTCTCTCTGTCTCTCTCTCTCTCTCTCTTTACCTTTTTTTCCTCTCTCTCCTTCCCACGTCCTATCTTTCCCTAACATCTCTTCCCCCGATTCATACTCCCTCCCTCCCCCCTTTCCCTCTTCCTCCCTCCACCCATCTATCCATCAAATATCTAGACAACTTTCACTTACAAACATTCAGAATCAAAGATGATTGAAATGACATTCATTGGATGTCTAAATTCCGTTCTTTAAGAGAAAGCCGGGCCAAAGTGCACACAATATTCGACGTCCGGACTGTCTCCTTGTTCGGGGTAATATATCTCTAGTTGTCCGCCTGTCTGGGTGTTGTCTGGCTACTTTTTGTGTGAAACTCTATTTTAACTTGGTACTGTACGTGCATTTTTTTATTTGTTTTGTACATCTGTTAAACACTGTATATCACTTTTACACTTTGGATTCTTAAAAAGTGTATAAATATGTTTGAGAAGTTGTAGACGTATGTGTACAGGTATATAAACGCTTGGAAATATGTGACTTATTCATGAAAGACGGCCTTTCTTCAACACCAACTACGTACTCACTTCGGATATCTAGAACACGAAGGATCAGTCACCTCCCAATGTAACAAAACCATCTGTGAGATAAAACCGACAATAAAGGTCTTAATGCCCCGTTGAAGGCGGTGTGATCTCATGACTCCTCACTCCTTTCCTGTCATTATCTGGATCAAGCATATAAACTATTGTTCTCGTCTAATTTGCTGTAATCATTTCCACCTCTGGCAGGGAAGTCATGTTAACTTCCGACCTAAAATGTTTAATCGGGGGTGGCAGCAATTTTAGCAATTACGTTCAAAGTAGTGTTGAAAAAAAAATATATATATGCAGCGCCAGCCTTGAGGACATTAAGTAACCTTTGTGGTATTCCGAACGTGTTCAAAATATGTTGTTACAGCCTATTCTTACATTCTCTAAAAAGAGTATTTAATGGCGGAACTAATGAGAATTAGCATATAAAATGCCGCCAGAGGTTACCCACAGATAATAAAGAATAAGACTCCGACATTAACAGAAAGCAGTAATGACCACGTCAAAATTCATGACAGAAAGTACACAGAGAAGCACCTTGGACCACACGAGTCCAAGTCCCGCTGTCATGCACGAGGCAGACTTCACCAACACCTCAGTAGACTTGTTTGTCATTAACCCTGAAGGCATATTACGAAAGCAAGAAAGACACAACTGTAACCTTTTTTTTCATTCATTTTACTTTTTCTCCATTGTTGCTATTTTTTTAACCATGACGAAGCGTGAATGGTGTTTATGAAGTGTTTCATATTTCGAGTCTTAGCCACTTACCTCCTCGCGATTTCGAAGGTTGCAGGAGTCCGCTTCGTTGCCAAATCTGACGGTTGGGATTTGCAGTGATTTTGGAAGCCCTCAGTTCACTATTTTCCAGTCACAATTCACAATTTAAAGGTAGAGGACAGTGTATATAAAATATTTCATACGCTACTTCCTTGATTATCGTTTCACATTGATATCCATTCATCCGTTCTTGGAGAAGAACTCCCCGCACTCCTCCCGTAACCTCCTAAACCCGGGTTACAGATTGTCACGAACTGTCATCTCAGTTTGCTCCGCTCGTCACATCCTGAAGTGGCGAGGTAAGAGATCTCACCTCACGTCTTGACACCGTTAGAGTAAAAGTGTCTGCTTCGTTTTTCAGCCTATTAAATCTGCGGTTATGATGACATTGACAAACTTCACTGCACAACCCTATCGTAGCAAATGCAACGCCTAACGTTTACTATCAGTTATGAAAAAAGATAAACCCAGGGAGATTGATTAAGAGAGCGTTTGTTTATGTGGGTGGCTATGCGTGTCAACAGAGTCCACGTGCAATGGGTGGCATTAATGCCTGGCCAGACACGTCGATCGCACTGATAAAGTTATTACGCTTGTTGCAGAAAGTTTAGATTTCTAGTGTTTACGGAGTGAAACTATACTATGCCTGAAGTTATGTAATGACTGAATACAGTTATTAGAATTTTAGATTTATCTTGTACGGAGAATTAACTTCCTTGTTTCATTCTTTTCATCCATTCCACATATATACATACATACATACATATATATATATACATATACATATATATATATATATATATATATATATATATATATATACATATATATACACACACACACACACACACACACACACACACACACAAACACACACACACACACACACACACACACACACACATATATATATATATATATATATATATATATATATATATATATATATATATATATATGTGTGTGTGTGTATATATATATATACATATATACATATATATATATATATATATATATATATATATATATATATATATATAGAGAGAGAGAGAGAGAGAGAGAGAGAGAGAGAGAGAGAGAGGAAGAGAGACATAAATAATGCAAGACATACAGAAACATACACACATACAGACACACACACACACACTAACACACACACGCAAACACACAGAATGGCAGTGCTGAGTTATGACAGACGTCTGACATTTCCGAGTGCAATGTTATAGGCTTAACTTAATCCAGTTTCGTCAGCTTTGTGTCAACAGTCTATGATGTACTCTTTCAGTTCACTCAGCTGCACGTTTCATTATCAGGTGAAACAAACACGATAAATTTCGGTCACAAATTTTCTTTTACAACGTGAATAACTTGAAAGCGTCTATTTAGATTAGAAAGCCGTTATGTACATAATTAAGTTCATTGTAAACATAGGTTCATTCACTATTTGTTATCTGTTTCTACAAAGTATATGAGAGTGTGTCAAAATTGACATCATATTTAAATCGCAATCGAACAAACAACTTTCCTACTAAAGATGTACGAAAAACATTTAACAAATATATATTTTTTCATATCGTCCAGGTTCCAACACAGATGCACCCACAGACGTGACAGCGAGTGGCCGCACACGCGCAGTAGAGCCAGACCTCCCTCACCCACCCGTCGTCCAAGTGACACTGGGCACGACACGGCAATGATGATGCAAGTCCTGCCTCGTTGGGGTTGCGAGGTGCCGCCATTCTCTTCAATTTCGCTTGACCTCCCGCGCTGTCCCTTGAAAGAGCGCGGAATCATAGTGACTTTTTAACTCCTATCTACTGTATTAAAAAGATAACATGTGGATAAATGCGGAAAATATGAGGATAATGCCGATGTGAAGGAGCAGCGTGTGCGAGTACGTGTTCGGTGGTGACCCGGGTCGGCAGTGTTGCTACAGGCCGCCTCACTCCTGCACTCGCCCAGCCTCTCTCGACTAAATACATTCTGTTATTATGCTCCTCGCAGGCCGTCCCGTTCTCTATTTAAAGCCGGTGCTATTTATGAACACGTATTTGGTTCTCTGAGTGATGGCTAATGACTAAATTCGTCCAGGCCATTTGCTCAAGAAACGTAAATGTTGATGACAGGTGTCTCTCCAGTTACCTTGACAACTATGGCCGCTTCACATACGGGGTACCCTCACCCTGTTCAGGTACCAGCGGAAGTACTTCATGCAATATTTCAACAAGATTTATAAATATTTTTCTTAATAGTTTCCCAAACTAAAATTCACCAACAGACCCAGTCGGTGATCATAGTCCAGGTGCTTACTTGTTCATTAAGATATTTATTGATATGGTTACATATGTAGTGCGTAATTAGCAAACTATTGGGCATAGCTAATGATACAACAGTACCAACGATAGGCCGATCATCAACTGCAGTGACCTCATCTGCGTCCGAAAGAGAAACAATTTACAACACCAATAAAATGCCGTGCAGACCTATGAAAAAAAAAAGTCCAAAGATGTTATCTCTCAAACTTTTAAACGATTCCAGCGCAGCATCAGAATGGTCACCTGGCTGAAATGGTTTTCTCTTATCTCTGAGGCCTATCGTAGCACACCCCTTGAAACGCAACAATATATATATATAACATAATGGTATCACACCTCAGCGCTACCACTTTCCGCTCCGCCGCACTTTCCAATACCACCGATCTCTCAGTCTCACGTCACGCCTCCATCACAAACACCTGCTGCCTCTCTCAGGCTGTAAGTCAGGTAATGCACCTTTCGAACCCGCTTTCGCCTCTCTCATCACGCCCTCTATATAAAAAGGAATCTTTTGTGAAAAGCGACGAAGACAGCAAGACGAAGGAGAGGAAGCAAGACCCAGGAAGAATCAGGTATTCATATCAGCGGGGTGAACGTCCACCCCGGATAGCCTGCAGCCGCGTAGGATAGAAAGGCTCATTGGCTGCGAGGCTTCAAAGCACCTTGTCACATTGGCTGCAAGACTTCGAAACACCTTGTCACATTGGCTGCAAGACTTCGAAACACCTTGTCACATTGGCTGCAAGACTTCGAAACACCTTGTCACATTGGCTGCAAGACTTCGAAACACCTTGTCACATTGGCTGCAAGACTTCGAAACACCTTGTCACATTGGCTGCAAGACTTCGAAACACCTTGTCACATTGGCTGCAAGACTTCGAAACACCTTGTCACATTGGCTGCAAGACTTCGAAACACCTTGTCACATTGGCTGCAAGACTTCGAAACACCTTGTCACATTGGCTGCAAGACTTCGAAACACCTTGTCACATTGGCTGCAAGACTTCGAAACACCTTGTCACATTGGCTGCAAGACTTCGAAACACCTTGTCACATTGGCTGCAAGACTTCGAAACACCTTGTCACATTGGCTGCAAGACTTCGAAACACCTTGTCACATTGGCTGCAAGACTTCGAAACACCTTGTCACATTGGCTGCAAGACTTCGAAACACCTTGTCACATTGGCTGCAAGACTTCGAAACACCTTGTCACATTGGCTGCAAGACTTCGAAACACCTTGTCACATTGGCTGCAAGACTTCGAAACACCTTGTCACATTGGCTGCAAGACTTCGAAACACCTTGTCACATTGGCTGCAAGACTTCGAAACACCTTGTCACATTGGCTGCAAGACTTCGAAACACCTTGTCACATTGGCTGCAAGACTTCGAAACACCTTGTCACATTGGCTGCAAGACTTCGAAACACCTTGTCACATTGGCTGCAAGACTTCGAAACACCTTGTCACATTGGCTGCAAGACTTCGAAACACCTTGTCACATTGGCTGCAAGACTTCGAAACACCTTGTCACATTGGCTGCAAGACTTCGAAACAATATATATATATATATATATATATATATGTATATATATATATATATATATATATACATATATATATATATACATATATATATATATATATATACATACATATATATATATATATATATATATATATATATATATATATATATATGTATATATATACATAAAACACTGATAGAAAAAAAAAAAAAACACATTATCGGTCGATCGGCAGAAGGTTGCTTGGTCACCCCCAAGGCCCGATATAATGGAAAAGCGTGTCCTCCCGTGTCATTATCTGTCGTTCAGACGTCGGGTGTCGCCTTGCTGTCGCACAACTTCCTTTTCCTGTCTCCGCTATCCGTCTTCGCCACCTGTATTTCCGGCTTCCATTTCTTAGCCTCTCAATCGTTTTCAGTTTCTCTTCCTTTGTCATTCTTCTCTCCATGATATTATTTATATTTGCTGTTCCTTTTTAAACTGAATGGATGTCGCCTTTACTCTTATAATGAAATCATTTACAGATCATGGTCTCATCTAGACCCGTCACCACTGTGTTACATGTACTACTCTTTTCATACCAAATACACTCCCTGTCGCGACGCCACCTGCAATCCCACGTCACTTCTCATCTGTTCTTACGAGTCTGTCTGCTCGCTGCGACACTTTCGCAACACCTGCACACTTATGTTGCATTTGAAGGATTTACCTGTTAAGATAGAATATGTTTTCTTCTCTTCCTTCTAGGCATCTTGATTTAGAATTTTATTACCATTGCTTCGTACCTGAAATATAAATGAAATATTAAAAACGACAGTAGACACAGAACGAAACCAACAAAGTAAACATAAAAAAGATGTAGAATATAGACAAACAAAAAAACTATAGAGAACAAACTATTACAAGTCTACTCATGTTTCGTCCGAATGAGTCGCGTATCTCAAAAAAAAAAGAAAAGAAAAAAAAAAAGAGATGAAAAAAAAACTCCGAAAATTAAACTTCCCTGAGACTTTTTCTCCACAGTGGCGATGGTTATCTGTGGCGACTCCGTAGGACAGCTCGAGGAACACAATAATGCCAAGGATGTAGATGGAGTATGATCGATGGGACCGAGTTGTCGCGCCTGGCCACGTCTGAAGAAGGGACAAGGGAAGTGGAGAGGGAAAAAAAGATGAGGAGGGATGGGGGAAAATGAGGAGGAAGGAGAGGAGGTGGAGAGGGGATGAGAAAGATGAGGAGGAAGGAGAGGGGAAAATGAGGAGGAGGGAGAGGAAGTGGAGAAGGGAAGAGAAAGATGAGGAGGAAGGAGAGGGGAAAATGAGGAGGAGGGAGAGGAAGTGGAGAAGGGATGAGAAAGATGAGGAGGAAGGAGAGGGGAAATGAGGAGGAGGGAGAGGAAGTGGAGAAGGGAAGAGAAAGATGAGGTGGAAGGAAAGGAGGTAGGGAAGGGAAAACAAATGGGGAGAGAGAGGAGGTGGGAGCAGATGAGAAGGAGTAAAGGCGGGGGAAAGAGGAGAAAGAGGAGGAGAGGGAGGTGGAAGAGGGGAGGAGAAGGAGAGACAGGAGAAAGAAAATTAGATGGAAGAAGGGGAGAAGAAATAGGATAAGAAAGGAAGAAAAAGTGGAAGATTAAGAGGGAGAAGAGAAAAAGTGAGGAGTAGAAGGAGGATATAAGATGAAGAAATGGGGATAAAGGAAGAGGGGGAAGAAGAGGAGATGAAAACAAAAAGAATAAGGATTAGGAGAAAAAAAAAACAGATAAAGAGAAAGATAAGAAAAGAGAAGAACAGAAGGAAAAGAATGAGGAGTCTTACCTCGCTAATGAAACCCGGAAAAGGAAAATGGTCCCCTTTCGAAGGACAGCGGCAAGAGGATTTTCCCCTTGCATTTAAAGCTGCGATCTAGGTCGGCGGTGTTCTGGATATCCGTGTATTAAAGGAGGGAAAGTCATCGGTGTCATATAAACACTCGTCTATACGCTATATCTAGACGATGTCTGTATCAATCGATGCATATATCAACAAAGTAAATGAACGAACGAGAAAGAAAAAGCGTACAGTGATAAGACTATCAAAAGCAACTCAAGACAGTCATCTCAATTTTTCACGTGATATAAAATCAAATCATCTTTATCATATCAGTCTTAAAATAAACAATATATCATTGAAACAATATAAACAATTCTGACATATATACATACGAAAGCCAAAGAATATTTTTCAAGGCTTGATTATATCCATGTGACAACCTGTACATCTTGAAAGAAAAATGATTCCTTATGCAATTCAGGTCTGGGCGATAAGACTTGCCTGGCTTGACCCCAAGACGCAAGCCACATGTCAAGCAGTGAGCGAAGAATGTCAACTCTTTTACCCACTCTCTTTTCTTCGTAGTAACTCGCATGTTGAGTCAAGTGAGCTTATGTTGTCTCAATCTTTCTGTAGGCAGACACTACCCAACGTGTCACAACATCGACTTTTCTAAATTTTTTTTTTTTTTTTACTATGTTATAATCCCGCAGACAGTTGGCTTCACCTCGGAATCCAGACCTAAAGTCTAATCTTTTAAAACCACTTCTTCTTCTCTTCCGTATTTTATCTTTAATAGAATATCTTTAGTTAGTTGTTTCTGAGGATATATCTTACTATATTACCCCCATCCCCATTCTCTCTCTCAAACACACACACACACATTCTTTCTATCTCTTTATCTCTCTCTCTATCTCTCTCTCTCTCTCTCTCACCCACTCTCTCTCTCCTTGTCTCTACCTCATTTTTAATTTTATATTATCATGGGTGATACCGATAATACGGACCTAAGTAATATTGTTTATATCCGTTATTCTTTCTAAAGCAATCTGCGCCCACACTTCATCTAGATCCTGTGAATGATTTATGGCTCAATTCGTACATAATTGTATGCTTAAATTTCAGGATCTAACTTCTGAATTTATGAAAGGGCTTGCTATGTTTATTAATGTGATCCTATTTTCTTGATAAATCATTGCTGTTTACCATAAAATTTGCACTATATGTTTCAGGCCTCCATACTTTTATAGGAGCTATTCACATGCCGGCGCTGATGAACTGACATTTACAACAGTACTTGTCTTTGACCCGATCCAGATGTGTGACTGTGACGCGAGGAACTTCAAGTTTTCTCATCCCTTGTGCTAAATCAGGTCCTGTAGCACTTTGCAATGCACGAACGCGCAAGTTCGCCCTTGTCCTGCTTTGGGCCAAGAAGCAGTCTTGCCTTAGTATTTTATTTTCATTTTTTGTTTGCCTGAAATTTAGTTACTGACGTCAGTTTTATCTCTGTTTTTTTTAGGGTGTAAAAATAACATCTGGTTGGTCAGCATTTTGTACGATGCAGATGAAAATAAGAATTCCAAAGTGCATTGCTTCAATAAACATTTGACACTGAATTATATCCCATGATATTACCTGAATAGGATCACTCAGACGACAACACTTATGTATCTATTAGTATTACAGACCAACGTTAAACTTCTCCAGTTCATGTGATTCATCGAATATCAAAATTCGTAATTAGCCATAGAACTGACCGTTCATGTCCGAGTAGATAATCTAGTGAGATTAAACGAAGGAATTATCGACCTAATAATGTGCAAATAACCTTAGACGCCCCCAGGAAGAATATAGTCGTTCGGTTTTATTAATTTGTGATCGTAAATAAATTTCGAAGTTAGTTTTACATTCCAAACGTATTTTTTTATCTATTTATTATTATTATTTTTTTTTACTGCGAAACCATTCAGCTGGCTTTACACGCCACCGAATATTACTCGAGAGCGAAAAACAGAAGGATCTGCCAAATTAGTAAGCTGTTTTTCTCTCTCCCTAATTTACAAATTATGCAGGTATTTTAATTTACGTGTGGAAAAAAAATGGCCTTGTATGCTAGTACCTGAGATGACCAGGTTTCCGATGCAAGCTACGATTTTTTCTGAAATGTGCATACTTTATGCGTTCAACATCTTTTACTGTAATTCAACGGCCAACTCCCCTCACCCCCCCCCCCCTATTATGCGTTCTTTGATTGTACTAAACGCTAGCTTTGGTATCAATTTTGGCGTTTATGTAAGCCCATGATAATGTTTGGCACTTCTGATCTTATCTCCATTGAAAGTCAAAGTTGAAAATTTGATTATGTAACATAATTATCATACGTCCCTGTGTCAATAG
Source organism: Penaeus japonicus (assembly GCA_017312705.2). Classification (NCBI taxonomy): domain Eukaryota; kingdom Metazoa; phylum Arthropoda; class Malacostraca; order Decapoda; family Penaeidae; genus Penaeus; species Penaeus japonicus. Next base: position 48,284 of record BOPN01000935.1, read on the forward strand.
TAAATTAGTGTTGAAGTGTAATTATGATCCTATTTCTTTGGCTTCCTCATTATGAATGTGATGCATTCATAATGTTTACACATCTTTTCAGAAGCAGCGTGATGGTGATGATGATGATGGTGATGATGATGGTGATGATGGTGATGATAATGATGATGATGATGATGGTGATGATGATGATGATGGTGATGGTGATGATGATGGTGATGATGGTGATGATGATGATAGTGATGATGGTGATGATGATAACCATGACGCATCGATGGTGCAATGCTGCCTGATGACCATGACTCATTCCTTAATTAAACTGATTAGATAAAGCAACGGAGATATTTTTTTTCTGATTTTAAAGTGGGTCTTTGAGATAAAGGAATGTAAATGTAAAATTAAGCTGAATTAGTTTTAAGTGTTTAAATTAAGTGTAAGCTATACATAGTATATGCAACACACACAAACACACACACACTATCTATGTTTCTATCTTTATATATCCAGTATATATCTACATAGTATATGTAGAACACACACAGACATATGAATATCTATCTATCTAAACACACACACACGCACACACACACACACACGATCTATCTGTCTATCTTTATATGTCCAGTCATACATAGTATATGTAGAACACACAAACATGTGAATATCTATCTATCTAAACACACACATTTATATGAATATTTATCATCTATCTACACACACACACACACACACACACAGACACACACACACACACACACACACACACACACACACACACACACACACACTCACATACACAATGAAAAGTTACACATTATGCCTCTCCATATTTATAGTATACTTTAAATGTGAAGGATAGTGACTTTAGATCTCGACTGTGAATTCTTATAACGGTTCATGTTATACATACCATTTAGATGTAATAAAAAAAATCTTATTTGGACAACTTAATCAGTATATTGCATTAAATAAAAATAGTCTTTTTTCTCATCACCCTTATCATAACAAAGAAATGAAGCATCTTATTGATGCTAGTATTATTCTCAATGGGAACATCAATACTGGTAATAAGATGGCCATCTGTTTTGATCATTTTATTTGCATTTTTTGAAGTAGCGATTTCTAAAACGTAAGGCGCGATCGCACGAGCGTTTTTCCGACCGCTTATCTATGTTAATCCCAACAATGCGGCAGCGGGGCGGGCGGTAACTCTCTGATTTTTGGAGTCCAGAGATTGTGCGTATTGTGCCGGATCGGCGACTCCAAACCGGTAAGAACAGAATCTGGTGTGTGGTGATCATGAAAATAAGAGTTTGATATTAGATTGTAAATGTGTTTTCAATTATTTATTAAATCTAAGTAGTTGTAAATATGAAATGGTATTCTATGAGTCATCATATATCTCATTTACATATTTATTATTTTACGTGGAATTTCATCTGAGTTAGCAAGATGAATTTCATCTTGCTAACTAAGAGCGAACTCGTATACATCTCCTTCTCGCTTTCAAAGTTTGTTAAGCAGCAGCAAGAGTGAAAACAGCTGCAACAAGCACCATCTTGACCATTCGAAATTACCGCCACGTTTGCATGTCAAAATGATGGTCCTATTGCCGTGTAACCGGCGAATTTCGGAACTCTTCGCTACGCACCAAATTGACCTTGGTCCGTGTGACGAGTCTTTACCCGAATATTTTTAGCTGATGGAGATCTTCAAGGCCGAATTTTCTATTGAAAACTGATTTTCCCCTTGTAGAGGTCTAATAAAAAATCCTGCTATTCATTTGTTTATTCATCTATTTTTAGTTGGAGCTGAAGAGTAGAGTGGATTTCTGCAGTACCTGAGGTCGTAATTTGTGACTGTTGAGGATGGAATGGTCAGGACCTCTATTTCCTCTCCTTTAAATTTCCATTTCATATTCTACCAAGAGCTTCTCAAAGCTACACATTTTCAGAAAATTGTAAATCAACGTATTTTATCGTAATTCTCTCCATGATGATGAGAGAGAGAGAGAGAGAGAGAGAGAGAGAGAGAGAGAGAGAGAGAGAGAGAGAGAGAGAGAGAGAGAGAGAGAGAGAGAGAGAGAGAGAGAGAGAGAGAGAGAGAGAGAGAGAGAGAGAGAGAGAGAGAGAGAGAGAGATGGAGATAGATAGACAGACAGATAGATAGATAGAGAGAATGCAATCTTTACTATCCTTTTGGTTGAATAAAATAAGACCGGTCTCATATTCATCGATCCGGAGGTAATGCAATGATGATTCACAAGACATTTATTTTCGAGAATACACAGCCATGTAATGCCCTTCATCTCTACTCAAGAAACAAAAAATAGGGGGAAGAGCTTCTCGAGATTATGGGAGAAATTTGATACCTAAGTGATGTAAAGGCAAACATATATTTCAAAATTACCAAACTGCTAATTTGTGGCCGTTTTGAAGGGGGATGGTCCCTGATAACAGCTGGTGAGTGATGACTGTTTCATTAGGTCTTCATTCAACGTATTTGTTTTGTTTTATTCTTCGTTTTATGATGATGCTGCACCTTCAGCTTCTTCAGTACAATCACGCTGTCTTTTGATCATTGCATAAGTAAGTGGACAACCCAAGCAAGTTTACTTTTGGTGTTGTCAGTCGAATGCTGAAGATATCGAGTCATGATACTGGATTTCCTGACCATGATATTCAATATCACTATTAATTTACATATCCTCTTCTTGGTTTCCCTTGTATGGCTTTCAGACAATCTCATGACCATGAACTAGAGATCATGACTGTGGATTTATGCATATGAGAGATCATGCTTACATAGGAAGTAACATTAGACATCAATTGTATCATTTTTTAGTTATATTTGAGATACAAATGAATAACATATTTGTATTAGAATAGGTAATAGGTATACAGAATTGTTAGAATATGTAAAGGCTATAGGAACTTCCTACAATTATTCGTCCTTATTCGAAATATGACCTTTATTTTCAGATCGAAAAGAAACACTCATTAATATATACTTTTTATTCGAACAGGTGTTACAATATTAGATTGGATTGTATATAATTGTATAATGATATGAAGAAAAGGAAGGGAAGATAGGCAGCATCGCATTGGGAGAAATAGCAGGGTGATAAATTTAACGGAAAATGCAGGAAAGTGTAATACGCGATGAGAATTTGATTTCATGGTAATTACCCTAAATAAAATAAATAAGATACTCTAATACGTAGTAAGTATATGATTAGCAAATGGAGAGAAGAGTAATTGACGGATAATTAGGGAGAAAAGAGTTAAATGACAGAAAAAGGGAAAGAAATTTAATAGAAATTTAAATATGAGTTGAAGAGTGGCGTGACAATGAGGGTTATATGTCTATGTGCTTCCCAGGAAAAATAAAGGAAATTTTCAAGAGTTCAGTTGTCTTGTCAATTTGTTTTTACTTCAACATGCACCTGAATACTCACTGGGTCACATTCGCACACTCAAGCAAATACAGATACACAACACACACACACACACACACACACACACAGACAAACGCCCCCACCCCACACACTCGACGCAACAAAACGCAAACACACTCATCCCTAATCCATCAAGCATATGCAATGTGTTGGCGCTAATGCATTTTCTTATCTATAGATCAGTGCTTAACAGGCCCTCCACGTTCCTGAACCAGACACAAACAGCTTGTCTGCAATGATAGCACTCTGCTACATATACTTAATGCAACATTGGAGCGATATTAGATGTATATTATGTAATTATGATAAGCCAGGTGTTCATAAAGGAACGTGTGATTGGAGGTTGATGTGTTGTATAAAGAGCAAATTACTTTCATTTGCGTATGTGTGTGAGTGTGTGTGTGTGTGTGTGTGTGTGTGTGTGTGAGAGAGAGAGAGAGAGAGAGAGAGAGAGAGAGAGAGAGAGAGAGAGAGAGATGGATATATATATATATATATATATATATATATACATATATATATATATATATATATATATATATATATATATATATGTATATATATATATATATATTCATATATATATATATATATATATATATATATATATATATAGTATATATATATATATATGTATATATATATATATATATATATATATATATATATATATATATATATATATATATATACATATATATGTATGTGTGTGTGTATATATATATATATATATATATATATATATATATATATATATATATATATATATTGTATATTTATATATATATATATATATATATATATATATATATTCATATATATATATATATATATATATATATATATATATATATATATATATATATATATATATATATACATACACACACACACACATATCTCTCTCTCTCTCTCTCTCTCTCTCTCTCTCTCTCTCTCTCTATATATATATATATATATATATATATATATATATATATATATATATGTATATATACATACATACACACACACACACACACACACACACACACACATATATATATATATATATATATATATACACATATATATATATACATATTTACACATCAAAACAAAAAATCTATATATACATAGATAACTCCTTTCTTAATTAAGTTAAAAAATAAATAAGAATAGGCTTGTAAAAAATCAAAGTCTTCTCTGTTTTTATATTACCATACTTTATTTGATTGCATCATGTAGGTAACTGGAAACCACTATCTTCGTGTTTGTACAACGTTCATTTGTATCCAGTAATGTTAACTAATTAATTTCACTATTCAACACGTAACAGCATAATAGGTGCTTAAGTGTCATCTTATCTTCATCGAAAAACACGTCCATAAAATGAGTCACTGGTGGAGGTCCCTTCCTGCGTCCTAACAAGGCATGGCTATAAAATGCAATACGTCAAAGCAAATAGTCCGGAGTATGTAAGGTTAAAGAGTTGCCATGGGATGTGTTGTGCATCTCATTGCCTGCAATAAAGTTAGTTGCATATGAATAGCGTATCCTTGCTTATCTGATTTCATGGTAATTATACCTTGTCATGACTGCTGCATTAGGATATCATTCGGTATATAAGGAATTGTGTCTTTTATTGAAAATGACTTGGGAATAACAATCTTTGAACTGAGCTGTGAAATTGTTTTTACGCTTTCAACTTTTTTTTTAACAATATCTATCACGAAATCTCACACGTTTCTTCTTGTATTTTTCTCTCAACATGAAAACGACATAGAATTTCATAATAAAAGATATCCCAACTCAAGATAAGAACAAAAGAAGCACAGGAGTATATCTGGAGACCACTACCAGCAACGCCTCACCTGTTTGGCATTAGAGGCACGCGCGACGGTTCACGTATCGCTTTCACGGCCAAACATACACCAGCGAACAGGTAAGGTCTGGGAAAGCGCGGGACTTGCTTGGGTTAGTCATTTGGCAAACATTACTGTTTTTGATAAAAGATTTGTCTTTGCATTCCAATAATACAAAAAAGATCATTAATATTCAAATATATACAACTATTGATTTATTCAGATAGATTTAGCTTATTATTGAAGGACGCACTTTGAAAACAAAAACAAAAAACAGTTCAGCCAATTTTCTGCCTTATGGCTTTCAAAGTATCCTATTGGCACTTAAAATCATATATTTTTGTTTCTGTTAACAATATTTTTCTCAGCTAGATTCAGGAGTAGATCCATTTTTTGTTGAACAAATATATTATACAACACTGAGCTTGAATATGGATATATTTGGAAAAGGATAAATATATACAAGTTTTACTCAAAGGGCCTTTATTTTCAGATAGAGGAATAATATTAACAAAACCAACTATAGGACTACGATTCACTTGGGAATTAATATGATATAATATGAATGCCAATAACCATTCGACACTGGGACAGAAGACGAACCTGTGAGTTGTACTAACCATCGGATCTGATCCAAAGGAAGGAAATGTGAAACAAAAAAATAAGGCAGCTCTTCATTCACATCTACCAACGGAAACCCATACTTTTCGTCTTCAATCCCACTCACATTAACAAGAAAATCTGACGAGAATCTTCAGAGGACAGCGATACCAAGTGGAAAATAAAAAATCATCTGACTGGCCATAGCCCCTGGCGGTGGCGTGGTCGTACGGCAGGCAGTGCAGGGCGGAACAGCTGGAACCCCTAGTATACGAAGAGACTGAGAGCAAGAGAAAGCATTACGATATTCACAAATAAGCATTGTAACATGCATTATGATACCCTTTGTATAGTTATCAACAGACGTACAGTGTTTCATTACATTATATAGTTTAATGCATTAGTTATAACTGTAATGGCATACACAGAGAGTTGCGTTTTATAATTTGTTTAGAAATACACAGATACAAGTAGGATTAACACGTTATATGTGAGCAGCATCTCACACCGCCTGCCTTTCTGCCTGTTTTTTTTTCTTTTTTTTTCTTTTACGAGAGCGTCTCTGTAAGCACCGCTTAGTACTCACAGGATTCTCGGGCTCAGAGAGTATGTGGCGGCCGACTGTGTGTGTGTCTGTGTGTATATATATAACCCTCAAAAGGGAACGTTTCTGTGACTGTATGTGAGTGCGTGTATGCATGTGTATGGAATTGTATTCGTGTCAAGTGGAAGGGATTTTGTTAATAAAGTTAATGATTGTATATAGATGTTTGCATGCTAATAGTTTAAATGTGTGTTTGTCCCTGAATTGTATTAGATGTGCACCATCCGAGTGCCAATAAAGGTTGATGTGCCCTTCAAGCTGTATATGGGACTGACCCTTTTATTACCTTAAATACAGTGATGACAAGTGTCCCTAATGATATATGTGTGCTGCCTTGTAATAAATGTGTTTAATACACCCAATATATTGCACAATTATGTATGTCCCAGACGGTCTTACAGTGTACCCCCAGAAGAAAAGTATGGTGATTTGAGTAGCACATGTAGGTGTATCCCTAGAGGTAAGTGTCCTTCCCGGTGGCGCCTTTGTATGTGTCTGCGCCGTGGGGGTGTGTTGTGTCCTTATGGTGTCGCGTGATAGTGTGTGACCGCCTGCACTGTCCGCGTACCCACCGCCATGTCGGAGCTGCGTCTATGGTGAGGGGGAAACAACTAAAGTTCGTGGATCCACCCTGGGACTTATTATTGGTACAGAAAGGCACACAAGTTGTCAAAAATGGGATCGTGGTCTCCCATAGTTGAAGTCAACAAATGGGCAAGGTACCACCATGGGAGCGAACTAAAGGCATAGCCACCGACTAAGAGAGGTGTGTTACGGATCAAATAGGTCTTGATTTTATTTTTTATCGCACTCACGATGATAAATGACATATTTACATCTAGATGGGTGTAATGACTCAAAAAGCTTTGAACTGAGACTGCACATCTTCCCTGTGAGGTCTCTTTACATATCCTGTAGTGATGACCTTGCCATTCATGCTGCGTGGGATAACTAGGTGGGATCATAAAAATCTAGGGTAAAGAGGCGGGCAGAGGATTCTTAAAACCTGCTTCGTCTTTCCTTTTCTTCTATTTTTTCTTCCGTGCTTTTTTTTTCTTTTTGTCTCTTTCTTCCTTAGGTCTTGGCAAGAATCCCCTGGCCTCTTCGAGTCGGTAACAGCATGCCAACACATAACAATACAAGTTTTTTTTTTCTTTTTAGGTTTAAGTTATGTCACACGCCTGGGGATGCTAGTGCGGGACCCGCTCGGACCACCGGATCCAACGTGGTGTCGGAAGGACGAGGACCTGAGCCCCAAACGCAGCCTGGGACAGAGAAAGGAAAGGAACGAGGCTGGAGAGAGAGCTTTCCTCTGTTGATTTCCGCGGGCATTTCCCCTGAGGCTCCGCAGGTCGCGCTCCCCAGGCATGATCTGTGTGCTATGGAGGAAAAGACCGGACAACAGAAGTGAATAGCATGAAAGTAGTTTTCTTGGGTATAAGGGCGACTATATACACACACAACTGGAAGAATCTGATCCTTGCTCGCACAGGCATGCAACGGCCCTCCTCATGACGCCCTTCCTCCGCCGCCGCCGGTCTCCTTCCCTTCGACTCGAGGTCTCTGGAGGCCGAGCTCCGGCGTTCGAGGAGGAGGCGCCGCTCAGAAGAGCTCCTTGTTTGTCTTTTGAAGTTTGCCATCATCATAGGCTGGTCGCTGGGAGTATCTTTAAGTTATTTTGACTCGTTTATTTACAATGTTGGTTTCCTTTTTAGGCTTTTGTTTGTTTACAGTTGAGTTTTCGAGCAATTCCAATTTTCAAAGAATCCCTCGCATTTTTTTGTTTGTGTGTGTGAGAAAGAAAACATTTCGTATCCAGCACTGTTATGCATACAAATGGCGATGTCCTTAGAAAATGAGTTTGTTTCAAGCATCGTTAGAATTTTCCATTCCCTCAATTTTGTTTTTGTTTTCAGATTTTCCGTTTTCAATTTTATCTTATTTACAATACACTAGCACGCAGCTTCACCAGGACCGGCGATCAGGTAACATCAGCGGTTCCCAAGGCTGTGAATCTTGTACAAAATACCCCTGGATACTTACAGCCGTCAGCCATTGCACTAACCCGCCTGTCGCGGCAAAAGTTCAAACATGCCAATAGTAAACAGGTACAATATGTGCCCGTTTTTATATCTTTTTTTGTTAATAAAACATACTGATAGTCCAGATGAAACAGACTCGACACACGCACACACACGCCGGTAAACATCAACTACCAACAAATATCCCGCTACCGGTCAAAGTGAGCCTTTTCCACCTCTTCTGATAACGGCTATTTTCTCCGTGTTGTGAGTAGGAAAATCGTCCCTATCAACGTGTGCGGCCGTGGCTTACTAAAGCGGGTTTCGGGACAAATAAATGCACCGCTAAAAGACTAGAGGGTTTGATGAACGAACATCACGTCCTGCTCCCGCCATGGCCGACGCTTGTGGACTAGAACCAGCTAAAATAAATTTGGGAAAATACTTAACAGTCATCCAATCATGAATATAATTACAGACAAAGACTAACCTAAGGGTAAAATGATATGTACAATATAGATTGCTTACTCAATCTGATCAAAGGCGAAATATGAATGTGCACCTTTTGATAATATGTGCCATGATCACATAGAAAAATAAGAATTTGTGCTCACAACTTAAACCACGTGATTAATAAGAATATCAACGCTTTTTCTCGCTTAAAGAGAAGTAAAGAGTAATGCAGCACAAAACAGCAGACTTACCCTATGACCACTTAACAGCAAATGGGAAAGTAAGCCCTTCGGTTCAGTCGTTTTCTCTCACACCAGCACAGAAAATGGGACAGCAGCACGGCGGCGCTTGCCACGCTGACACTTCGAAGCTACTGGGGCACTTCCATAATAATTATATATTACTGTCACTGGTGCATATGTTGTACATCTTACCAGTAATGTATTATACAGAATGAACACCATCATCTTTAAATGATTGAAAATACTATTTTACAAACTTTTAAACAAGGTTTGGAAGAGCAGAGAACTTGTATTCCATTGAAGTGAGAACACATAGCTTCTGTACGGATTATTATTTTGTAACTCTGCACTTATCGACTATACCTTCTTGACGGTCCATACATTGAGTCCAGGGTAATCAGTCACAATACTGTATCACAGACATTTCCTCTCATAGTCCTGCACGGCCGCAACGTACTGTATTTTCAAGCATCTCCGTATTTAAAATCCCATTTTGGTTTTGCTTTTTATATATAAGTAATCGTTAAACAGTTCTGTCTACATCAGCGGGAGGTCCGGCTCATTACATCTACTAACAATCGCTCTGATGATACAAAAAAGTTACAATATGTAAAATCCCAACAATAATCCAGATGAATCAATTAACCCCAAATGTTTAGTTACGCTAATTCAATATTTGTGCTTCATGACCCATCAGCAGCCATGCACGCAGACTTTCGCATGGATCGAGTCTCCATGGACGATTGAGGTCGGCCTCGCCAGGGCTTCGAAAGGGGTGGGGGGGGGGGGGGGGGCGAGGCTCCTGCCGGGGGGGGGGGGGGGGAGCTCCTTCAGGGCGCTCCTTTGGCCCTGGCTGGCGCGACCCACACTCACACACATTAAACACTAATTAACGAGGATGTCCACCAACACCGCATCCGCAGCTTCAAGGGGAAACAGCATACTTCTTCCTTCCCTTTCCCTCCCTCCCCTTCTCTCTCTCACTCTCTCTCTCATTTTCCAATCTTCTATATCTCCAGCGTCTTCACGCACTTTCCTCCACTCCTCCTTCTCCTCCTACTTTCCGCCTTCCTCCACATTCCCCTCCTCCTTCTCCTTCGCTGCATCTCCCGTCTCTCCATCTCCTCCTCCTCCTCCTCCAACTTCTCCTTCAGCTTTACTGGGTGATGGGTGGTTCTCCTCGGACTTCGGACTTGAGCTTGACGAACTCCTTGGCCACCTCGTCGTTGGTGCGCTGGCTCAGGATGCGCAGCACTGTCCACCCCGTCTCGTCCATGTGGCACCGCTTGCCCAGGGACAGCCACGTGGCGCACGATCCCTGGGGGAAGAAGGGGATGTTAGGGCGTCGCTTGGGGCGGGAGGTGGGGGTCGGGGATAGGGGCTGGGGTTGGGGTGAGGGGAAAACAGTGCGGGGAAGGAGGGAGGGAAGAGGGAGGAGAGAATTAGGGAGAGGGAGAGAGGGAGAGAGGGAGAGAGGGAGAGAGGAAGGGAGGGAGGGAGGGAGGGAGGGAGGAGAGAATTAGGGAGAGGGAGAGAGAGAGAGAGGGAGAGAGGGAGAGAGGGAGAGAGGAAGGGAGGAAGGGAGGGAGGGAGGAGGGAGAACGGGAGATAAAAGTTCCATAAAAATAAGTCACATAATAGTCAATACTACGTCAGTATGTTAATAGGAGATTAATAGTAAGTAAAATAATAAAAAAACTGAAAAAAGAGAGATAGTCTTGACACGGCACCTGGTCGACGATGTCCCTGAGCTGGAGTACGGCCACGCCCACCAAACGGTCATCGCGCGCGAAGCAATAGTCCTTGATGCAGATGTGGAGCTCGAAGCTGTCGGGCCCTTCCTCGCTGCCGATCAAGCTGGGGAGAGGCAGGACGTCCTCGGGTGAGTTATAGCTCGAGGGAGATCCATCACTAAAGGACTTCTTGACTATGAATCTCCTTTGGGTTACATTTGGGAGCTTACTGACATAGCGACTAGTGTATGATGCTGCTGAAACTATTGGGGGCCTTTTTTACTCACTGTATTATATTTTCAAAATTAAGGAAAAGAATTAATTTATTATCATCTAGTTGAAAGCTTTCAATCAGCTTCTTAAAGCGAAAAGCAAAAACCAAAATGTCTCCAAGATACTGCTCTCTCGTCGGTACTCACAACTGGACACTCTCGTTGAACTTGGGCGACCAGCTGTTCGACTTGGACTTCGTGGCGAACTTTCTCTTCTTGTCGGCGAGGTGAGGTCCGATCAGGTTCACTTCCACGAACGGCCGGAACATCCCGCCCGCCGTCGTCGGCCACCGGAGGTCGTTCGCCGCCACCACTGCAGGGGGGGACGGGGTAGAGGGGGAGGTTAGGTTCAGTAATGATAGCGGATGATGTGATTAATAGCAGGGGAAATCCTTGTCTCTATCAAAATCTATCATTACGATACTTGAAAATACGGAGATTATAGCAAGTCAGAATATGAAATATTAGTTTTAGTAATAATCAATTACTGATATTACCTTTCA